>JACXGJ010001165.1:0-11869 GCA_016801105.1 Esox niger
GGTCCTATTCTGTTAAATAGGGGTCCTATTCTGTTATTCTGTAATATGGGGTCCTATTCTGTTATATGGGGTCCTATTCTGTTATTCTGTTATATGGGGTCCTATTCTGTTATATGGGGTCCTATCCTGTTAAATAGGTTGTCCCATTCTGTTATTCTGTTATATGGGGTCCTATTCTGTTAAATAGGGGTCCTATTCTGTTAAATAGGGGTTCTATTCTGTTAAATAGGGGTTCTATTCTGTTAAATAGGGCTCCTATTCTGTTATTCTGTAATATGGGGTCCTATTCTGTTAAATAGGGGTCCTATTCTGCTATTCTGTTAAATAGGGGTCCTATTCTGTTATTCTGTTAAATAGGGGTCTTATTCTGTTAAATAGGGGTCCTTAAGTAATAGAAAAGGCACAGAGATTCATCTTGTGTCTATTCATTTAATCAGTACGATTTGATAGGTAACCATTGCAGATCAATGGAGGACCTGAAACCTAAACAGTCGCGTTCATCTTCGGTAGACAGGTACAAAATAAAATATTGAATGATAGAAGCAATAAATATACTGTCAATCATCTTATGAACTACGTATAGCCACATATCCAGAAAGACTGGGATCAATAAAAAAAGTAAAAAATTGAGATAGGAGAGACAGAGAGCAAGAGAAAGAGCAAGGGTGTGAGGTTACGATTACTGATTTGGAATGGATTTCATATCTTCATTTAAGACAGATTTCTGAAGCTGGAAAACAATCCTGCAGCAGAAAATGTGAGTGAAGAATTGTCGATTCAAATGCATGGATATTCCTGAAGAAGCTGTTCTCTCTTTATGGTGAGATCAGGTGATGTAAAAAAAATCAAATGTCAAAGTGGAGATTACAAACTTTAGAAGGTTTTTCAAACACCAAACATGCTTTGGTGCTTTGGCATTGTGTGTGTGTGTTTGTGAGTGTGTGTGTCTAATTTGTCATACAACGATAAAGCCTTTTGAGCTGGAAAGAGAGAGTATACAGTTTGTGAGGAAAACAGAGCGTCCTGCCACCTGTCACCTTTGCCATGTAGCCACAACAAGCCCTGTTTATGGAGAAACACAGGACAGCCTGCCAGCGCTATCAGACACTCACCAACATTTACCTGTAAACACCAGGGACATCCTGGACGGTGGCCATCTCTCCCCAGGGCTGAGTCCCAAATGGGACTCTATTCCCCTGACAGTGCACTATTCTACATCAGGCCCATGTGTTGGAAGGGCACTTCTCGGAGTAAGGCGTCGTTTCGGATGCAGGTCCGTAATCTTAGGAATATGCACTTACTGTCCTACTGTAGCCTGCTTCCACGGTAACATCTGTTGCTGTCAAACCCTCTCAGGGACATTTTGAATCTCAACTGACATTTGAGCAACAGATTTCTGGAAAGACATAGATTTGAGCGTGGAGCTGTGGATATGTGCTAAAAGGAAAAGCAATATTTTTTTATAAAACACTTATTCCAAACAATAATTATTGCCTAACCGGTTAATAGTCATGCCAAATAATCTGCATCATAATTCTTGAGAAAACAACAACATAAATATAAACCGTATGTAAGAAACTTAGGTTCCCTGTGTGATATCGCAGGAACACGCTAATATGTTTTTCTGCAAAACTATACACAACTAAGATTGTGTTGGGTCTAAAATAAAATCGTACGCCGGCGTGCTATAAATAACGTTGGCACGAAGCAGCTGTGACATTATACTGTTAACACAATAGATCTTTCCCAAATGGCGCTTTGCTCCCTGCAAAGTTAACTAATATGGGCAGAAAGGGGTGAACTGGGAGGTGCCATTTGGGACTCAGCTAATGAATATTTCAGACTGAGATGCAGTCAGAAATGGCTGTGAATATTCTTTCATGTCTACCAGACGAAAACGTCTCAATCTGCATTCGTTTCTTGGTCACGTTGGGAAGAAGAGGATAGGAGCAGGGAATAAACGGCATGCGACCTCGTTATTTCAAATGGCTTCTTGCCTGCTACTGTATTTATGTAAATGATTGTAGTTTACCATTTGTCTGATTGTCTTGGATCATTTTAATTTTTCGCTCTAACATTCCTTTTTTGTGCCACCCTCGGGAAAACAAAGGCTCTCAAATACAAATATGTTAGATATTTACTCACGTTCTCTCATTCACAGACCTAAAAGTCAAGTGAGTGGAAGAAAAGACACATGGATTCGCTGTAGGCCACAGGGAGAGGGACAGGCGGTATATAATATAAAGGTCTAAGACGCTTTAGGTCTTCATAGAAAACAGGCATCAGTGCCATCATGCCAGAGGTCCAGTCAAACAAACACATTTCAAATCAGACAATTTAGGAATCGCTCAATATGCCTTGACAATAGTCGGAATGCATTTCCTAAATGTATATAACATTTTCCCCAACCTTTCGTCGTACTTCCAGATCACTGGTAAAAGGACTGATTCTAGGTGAAGTGTAGAAGAATGCACACTGAGCATTGGAACAATAACCTGAATTCTTCATAAGAAGATACTAGTGCTGGGAGTCATTCAAACACACATTTACCCAGGGCTTTTATTTTGAATGTTGTTGAATCCTGTCTAATTCTGAAAAGTGAAAGCATACCAGTGTAGTAGCTCCCCTGTAGTGGTTGTCTTTCATTTGACACTACCCTAGACCAGTCTGTGGGTTAATTTGACCGCTGGAATAAGCTGCTGTGTGAACACAACGCAAACTGTAATTCAACTGAGGCCCGTCTGAAAAGCTCCCTGTGGCTTCACCTGAAAAAGCATTCGTCATCCTACTCATTATGTACACGCCTCCCACAATCAAAATATGAACACAAAATCATCGAGAATAGTGTTAAATAGATTATACCAACACATAATCTATGCTTGGCTTCCAATATAGGACCTGTTTTTCCACCTCTGAGGCTAGGCCCCAAAGAAGGCCCGCTGCGTTTACGTATTTCCCTGTCCGTTGAGCTCAGGTACTGTCCAGTATTGTCCTGTTTATCCGGCAGCAGTTGTCTGCCAGGTTGATCTCATTGTTGAGGCTCTGATGGTGCTGGCGCCGCTGCCCCAGGAACTCCGCGGTCTCCTCTATGAGCTGTCCGGGGATGTAGAAGTCAACGGGCGTCTGTTCCAGGACCGGCGTGTTCTCCTGACCGGGGCCTTCTCGAATCGGGCCGCTCTCTCTCCCCTCTTCCTTCTCACCCTCCTCCTCGTCGTCCTCAGGCTTGCGTGCCCTGCTGGGCGCCAGAGATCCGCGGGGCTCCAGATTGCACCCTGTGCCCTGGAGGAACTGGAGGAAGTTCTCCTCGATGGAGGCCTCTCGGCTGGCCAGCTGATCCCCATCCCCAGGACCCACCCTCTTGAATAGACAGGCCAGGCTTCGTCCCAGCTCTGTGCGGATCTAGATAGATAGCAGCTTTATTTTAATCTCAGTCTATTTCATGTGATGTAAATCAAATTAAACTGCAGCAGACAGATTCAACAACAGATTCAATAAACAATTCACAGTGCGAGGCAAATGATTAGATAAGTCCTCCATCCTCTCGTCTCCTCTTTGAACAAGGCCATGCCATTAACACCAAATTAGCATTGCATTGCACAGAGCTGCGACGAGAGTGGGATCAAATGCGGCGCGCTGTCGCTAAATAAACACACGGAAACACACAGGAACCCACGAGTACCTGCCGGTTCAGACAGCCATAGAAGAAGGGGTTGGAGGTGAAGCAGAAGTAGCCGATCCACGTGACGACCTCCTCCAATTGGACAAACCCCGGGGAGGCTGGCGGGATGTTCGCCGAGGCGGCGTACAGGTGGAAGGAGAAGTAGGGAAGCCAGCAGCAGAGGAACTGGCCCCCGACTGCGCCCAGGACGGCCGCTGCCTTGCCCCCGTTGAAGGTCCTCTGGCTGGGGGTGGGCCGCTGGGGCCCCGAGCTGCCGAGGCTGGCCACCACGGTGGAGCGGCTGCCGAGGGACTCGGAGCGGCGGCCGCGGGGCCCCGGCGTGTCCGTCCAGGTGGGGCCGTGGTGCATGGCCGCCACCCGGGCCACCTTGAACATGTTACAGTACACGACCAGAATGATCAGCGCGGGGCACAGGAAGTAGACGAAAGCAAAGAAGACCATGAAGAGCAAACGCGTGGTCCCCCCTCCCACGTTCCAGTGCAGGGAACAACGTCTCTGGCTCGGTGGACTCAGGGTCACAGGTCCCCCTAAACCCCCCCCAGTGGCGACCCCCAGGCCCTGGTTTCCTTGGAGGGCCCAACCCAGCAGTGGGACAGCTGACATCACGATGGCTTTCAGCCAGATCCCGATCACCACGGAGACCACCACCCCCAGGGTCATTTTGACCTCGTGGCGCATCGGGTGGACGATGTAATAGTACCTCTCCACGTTGATGGCCGAGATGGACAAAATGGCGGCGCTGACGAGGCCAACACTGAGGCACAGGTAGGTCCGGCACAGCGCCTCGTCATGCTCCAAGATCCGGCCTGACAGAAGGCCCAGGGGCATCAGTACCAGAGCCGCCAACAGGTCGACCAGACACAGGTGGAAGACGAAGGCGAACTTCCTCAGCTGCGGCGTTTTGGTGATGACCACCATGATGGCTAGGTTGGCAACGACGGCTAAGAGGTCCATGAGGAGCATGGCAGCCAGCGCCAGTGACTGGGCCAGGGACAACGGGAGAACTACAGGAAGGCTTTCGTTAGAGCTGTTGGGTTGCGATGTGCCTGGGAGAGCGGGAAGCCAGTGTCCTGAATAATGAAAACATTTTGTTAGAAATATCTAAGGTATTAATATAAAAATGACAATGTTAGAATGTTAACAGTTCAATACTTTATGGGGCACTGTCCCGGATGCACAGGGAGCAACCCTTTGCTGGGTGGTCTGACACATTTTTTAGGCCCATATGGAGTCTCAGAGAGAGATGCCTTATTCTGATACATTAATAACATTCCAAATTAGCATCTGATTAGGTTAACTGGAGGAATCGAGAGGTTAAAACTGATCCTTCTGGCACACAAATACTGCTGCAGCGTAGATTCAAATCTGACCTAATGCTTCAACAAAAACTCTCTCCTTTATCTTTCAGCGCCCTATCCTATCAAATAAAGCAGGAAATAACTAAAATATATCATTAAATAATTCAAACTGTCCAAAAATGACCAGGTTTTGTAATATCTCCTATTCAGAAGATTCCAGAATGTTTTTCCGATTCCAGGATATTTTTCAAATAAGAATTTCTAGAAAATCATGGGGATTCTGGGGAGGTTTCTTGATGTTTTCAGCACTGACCTGGAGTCACGGAGAAGGAGGTGGAGGTGTTCCAGGGGGAGGTGGAGGAGGTTTCAGCAGGACGCTCCATGAGAGGATGGGAGAGACGGAAAGAGAGCGGCCAGAGTTGATCACAGGCCCATCATCCATCCTCCACTACAGTGGGGTTGGGCTACGGAACCAGTGACTTGTGTTCAGAACTTTGGTAAAAGAGTTAGGGATGTGGAGCAGGGTCTTGGACAGAGCTGGTGTTTGTTGGGCCAGGTGAAGCTGAAAAAGTCATCGGCAGGTCACCCTGGGCTGCTGAGAAGTTCGCAGCTCTTGGTGACCTCCTGGTGACCTCCTGGTGACCTCGGCAAGGTTAGGCCACAGATAAAATAGGATGTGTTCGGATAAGACTTCACTCTGTGTCAATCCAGATGAAAGTCCGGGTCATTGTCTTCCTCCTCTGATACAACACATCTTCCCAGATTTTGTGAAGAGTCACCTGGTTGGATAGTTTGAACTCTGAAACAAAAGAGAGGAAAACAAACAGTAAAATGCAGGCGTTGGAAAAATGACCCATACTGCAAAACAGAAGTTATGACTTTCAATTTTGCTCCCCAGGATTGTAATCATTCCACAGACATGAAGTCCTCAGATAACCACATTAGGCCATTTCTTAATTTGTCACATAGTGTGACATCTGCATCTTCTAGAGCTTGTTTTTCAGGACAGCCTACCCCGCGGGGAGAAACTAAAATCATGCAGTAAGGAGCACATCATATGCCTCAGATTAACAGTAAGAAAAGACGCAGTGTTGGCTGAGTGTGTCAGCCGTGGTCACTCTAACAGCTTCCTGGTTTATGGTGATGTACTGTAGATGGAGCAGAAATGTTAATATCATATCTTTATAAACATGTATATTTTACAATAATTTGTTTTAAATTAATTGATTTAAAGGACAGGAGCACTAAAGTGTTTTTTTCATTCAAAAGGAGGTTTTTAGCTGCTTTCAAGGCTGCTCTGTCTACATTAGTCAGATAGTCTGAAGGCTCTCTAAATACCAACTGACATTCTGGTTTATTAAACGGACAATCTGCGTTTGCTTCGTAAATGTTTGGAAATTTGGAAATTCTCAGGTGTTAACAGGGACCAGATTTTGGCCTCTGGAACATTCCAGATAATTTTCTTCCTTCGGCCCCTTGTGCCAGATAACTATATTTGCATGCAAAAAAACTAAAACAATGATCCAGCAAATCTGTTTTTTTACCTGAAAACCCTGATGATTTTTCAGAAATGTCTAACCTATGAACGGCTCACAAACTGTATTGGAACCCAGAATCTAAGCTTTCTCTACTCCAACGTTTCTAAAATAAAAGTCAGTGTTAAGTAACACGATGTGTGTCTGACTGTTAAAGTGGAACCAAGGAGACAGCTTACGGGACCAGACCTAGTTGTAACAAACGTGTTGTTGTAAAGCCAACAAGCCCTGAGGTTGTGTGTGTTTGTGTGTCTCCAACCTGGGGGCCCATTCCAATGTTTGCTGTCACAACCTCACCTGCACATTGTCACAGTGACAGATTACACACAGCATTGTGGAAACTAGAGTAGCCAACCAACCAGCCTGTTATGAAATCGTTCTTTCACACCCGTGTTTTTTACGGCGTGAGTTGTAACAACATGCATATCTGGCATTGCACAGGTGTACTGTAGCTCGTTGTTTTATAGCTGGTCACAGATGCCCCCTCCCATTTCCAGTCCTACCCCACCCTGTTCCTGGAAAGTGATCGTCCAGTAGACATTCTCTGCAGCCTAATTGAGCACACCTGGTTCTGGAAATTATCTGAATGAGAAGTTGCATGAGTTCAGTCACTGCTGGGGCTGGAGAGAAGATCAACAGGATGGCAGATCTCAAGGAACTGGGTCGGGCAGCCCTGGAGTTAGACGTCCACTGTGCACTCGTGACACACCACACCGATATGACCAGTCACTGGAGATACGGCTCAAATGAAGCTACTTCTGATCAGGGCTCTGTCTATATAGAGCAGAGTTTGACATTACTTCTGATCAGGGCTCTGTCTATATAGAGCAGAGTTTGACATTACTTCTGATCAGGGCTCTGTCTATATAGAGCAGAGTTTGACATTACTTCTGATCAGGGCTCTGTCTATATAGAGCAGAGTTTGACATTACTTCTGATCAGGGCTCTGTCTATATAGAGCAGAGTTTGACATTACTTCTGATCAGGGCTATATAGATCAGTAATAGCATTGTGCCCTTTATAGGGAATAATGTGGTCCAGTTTGACTTTTACCCTGAGGTCTTGTAACATGGGTCAGAAGGTCAGTGCAACCTTCAGCTGGATAATGGTTACAACAATAAACACTGACTTTTTTGTGACGTAGTGTAGTGTAATGAAGGAATCGCTCCCCTGGAGCATTATTTATGCAAGATGGTCGGAGAGGTTGTGGTACCTGAGCAAGGTTCTGTGGGTTTAGGGATGTTCGTAGGCATGACCGAACACTGAGTTCTTGCATAAACGTCCCTCAGCAGTGTAATATTGGCCGAACATCTAAGAAATTCTAAACCAGCTACTAATGATTTGTTGAATCTCTAATAAACCAAGTGGTTTGAATACTGAATGCTGATTGGATGATAGCCGTTGTATATCACACCGTGATAGTACTACGTGTCTCGTGGGTTTGTGATATACTGCCAATATACCACAGCTAACTGCTGTGTCAAGGCATTCCACAATTTGTTGACTATGAACAGTTCTTTGCTGTGGTATATTGGTCATATAATACACCCCCTCATGCCGTAGTGCTTACATACACAGCGTTAAGGGTTGAAACCAGCTGGTTTGTATATCAGTGTCAATAGATCAAGACAATTTCATTTCTATGGTTACTGCTGTAAAAAAAAAACATGCTACCCCTAAATTGCATACTATTCCCTTCACAGAGCTCTACCTTTCACCCATCCTATTCCCTTCACAGAGCTCTACATTTCACCCATCCTATTCCCTACACAGAGCTCTACCTTTCACCCATCCTATTCCCTTCACAGAGCTCTACGTTTCACCCATCCTATTCCCTACACAGAGCTCTACCTTTCACCCATCCTATTCCCTTCACAGAGCTCTACCTTTGACCCATCCTATTCCCTCCACAGAGCTCTACCTTTCACCCATCCTATTCCCTTCACAGAGCTCTACCTTTGACCCATCCTATTCCCTCCACAGAGCTCTACCTTTTACCCATCCTATTCCCTTCACAGCGCTCTACCTTTGATTCATCCTATTCCCTACACAGAGCTCTACCTTTGACTCATCCTATTCTCTCCACAGAGCTCTACCTTTGACTCATCCTATTCCCTTCACAGAGCTCTACCTTTGACCCATCCTATTCCCTACACAGAGCTCTACCTTTGACTCATCCTATTCCCTTCACAGAGCTCTACCTTTGACTCATCCTATTCCCTTCACAGAGCTCTACCTTTGACTCATCCTATTCCCTTCACAGAGCTCTACCTTTGATCATTACATGAATAGAGCTCTAAATTTGACAAATTCTTTCCTTATATAGAGCTCTGACTTTGATCCCCATTCTACCCTATGTAGCACACAACCTTAACTGTAATATATAGTAAATATAACTATTTGTAGCTGTATAATTGACGACGCCATGCTAATGCACGAGTGACAGCTAATGAAGATGTTTATAAAAGCCCTTTTTACATCAGCAATCCAAAATGCTCGTACGGTACAGATATCGAGGAATCAAACTCAGAAGAGCAAGCGATTCAGATATGGACCCTAACAAACAGCCCACTGCCTGTGCAGCTCCAGCCCACGTCTTCATTTCTAGAAACAGAGTATGAGCCCAATTCTGTGTATCAATTAATAAAAAAACACACAGAACATGTAGCTAAATAATTACAACAAGGTTGTTTTCTATTCTACACAGCTTGTGTTTTTACAGCGCAGATAAACCCTTGTTAGGGAGACAGTTAAAATAGTCTTTAAACACTACAGTTTTGTCCTGGCCAGAAGCTCTAAGTATTTAAGTGAATAGAAAGAATTTGCATTCAGGCCAGAGCATAGTTGAAATCACGGTCTGTTTCTGCCAATATGACATATAACTACATGACATATAACCCCGTGATGTTTAACCACATGACAAATAACCTCATGATGTTTAACCACATGACATATAACCCCATGACGTACAACCCCATGACATACAATTCCATGATATACAACCCCATGAGATACAATCCCATGACGTACATCCCCATGACGTACAACCCCATGACATAGAACCCCATGACGTACAACCCCATGACATACAACCCCATGACGTACAACCCCATGACATAGAACCCCATGACGTACAACCCCATGACATACAATCCCATGACGTACAACCCCATGACATACAATCCCATGACGTACAACCCCATGACATAGAACCCCATGACGTACAACCCCATGAAATATAACCACGTGACGTTTAACCACATGAAGTATAACCGCGTAATGTTAAACCGCAAGACATATATCCACATGACGTTTAACGACATGACATTTAACCGCATGACATTTTCCGCAAGACATATAATAACATGACGTTTAACTACATTATGAATAACCACATGACATATAACCACATGACATATAACCACATGACGTTTAACTACATTATGAATAACCACATGACACAACCACATGACGTTAAACTACATTATGAATAACTACATGACACATAACCACATGATGTTTAACTACATTATAAATAACCACATGACATATAACCACATGACGTTTAACTACATTATGAATAACCACATGACACATAACCACATGACGTTTAACTACATTATGAATAACCACATGACGTTTAACTACATTATGAATACCACATGACACATAACCACATGACGTTTAACTACATTATGAATAACCACATGACATATAACCACATGACATATAACCACATGACGTTTAACTACATTATGAATAACCACATGACACATAACCACATGACGTTAAACTACATTATGAATAACTACATGACACATAACCACATGACGTTTAACTACATTATGAATAACCACATGACACATAACCACATGACGTTTAACTACATTATGAATAACCACATGACGTTTAACTACATTATGAATAACCACATGACACATAACCACATGACGTTTAACTACATTATGAATAACTACATGACACATAACCACATGATGTTTAACTACATTATAAATAACCACATGACATATAACCACATGACGTTTAACTACATTATGAATAACCACATGACACATAACCACATGACGTTTAACTACATTATGAATAACCACATGACGTTTAACTACATTATGAATACCACATGACACATAACCACATGACGTTTAACTACATTATGAATAACCACATGACGTTTAACTACATTATGAATAACCACATGACACATAACCACATGACGTTTACCTACATTATGAATAACCACATGACGTATAACTACAAGATGTTTAACCACATGACATTTAACTACATGACATTTAACTGCATGACCTATAACAACATGACATATAACCACATGATGTTTAACTATATGACGTATAACCATACGACGCCCCTATAATATACACATGACTGTGTTTAGTGCATGAAGGAAAACTAAACCATTGTTTATTGTTTTGCCAATTACCAAGTGAGTTTGTTTCAACGCTGAGAGGTCCAAAAGCTTACTCTGAACAGTTCCACCTTTCCTGCTGAGAGGCTGACAGCCCGGTCTTCACCCAGCTAGTCAGGACCATCCATTCCCTTCTCCTCAATCTCAAACTCCTCTCAGTATCTACCTGCCACTACCCCAGTCTGTGGTTGTCTGTGTCTCAGTCCCGTGACCTCTCCTGACCCCCCAGTCCCCCCATCTGAGTCCTTCGACCACGTTTCGCACACAACCAGCCTGCCATTCAGAGGCGATGCTGCTGTCACGAGATGAGAGGTAGCCTAGCACTGGGTAGTATCGGCGGTTGTCCTGATAGTCACGCAGTGATAGCTCTGGAGACTCGCAGAATGCAGACCGATAATATAGGGCTATGAATAGCTAAAGCAGGTGTGTGTGTGTGTGTGTGTGTGTGTGCGCGTGATGTGTCTGTGTGTGTGGTCGGGATGACATACCTTAGTTAGTGTGGAGACGAGCTGCTCCTTCAGGTTCACTGTCTGCTCACATGAGGAAGTGGACCGATTTGGCTCTCTCTCTTTCACACACACACACACACACACACACACTTACTAACTCATATACACACACACACACGCATGCTACACCACGTCAGAGAGAGGGAGGCAGAGAGGGAGAGGCAGTACTGTGTCTTTTCCTCACCTGGCTCTTTCATCTCATCTTTCCCTCACTGAACTCCACCCCCTCTCTCCCCCAGACAGACAGACAGACAGAGACACACACGCACACACGCACACACACACACACTCAACTCCGCTCCACTCTTGTCCGGTTCAGGTGTTCAACGCAGAGCGACGGCAGCAGAGAATGGACGGAAAATGAATAAAAAACAAGAGCGGGACAGCCTGCTCCTCTTCTC
>JACXGJ010001165.1:11969-92117 GCA_016801105.1 Esox niger
GGGGGGAGTGAGGGGAGTGAGGCAGGCAGAAGCCAGCCTCAGGAAGACTCTACTGGGTCTTAGTGCCTCACAGCCCTGATGTGGATAAATGGCTGGCTCTTTCTAGCTGTACGTCCCCATGTCTCTCCCCCTGTCACTCTCTCCCCCTCCTCCTCGCTCTGTCTCTCTGTCTCCCGCCTCTCTCTGTCCGGCTCTCTCTCGCGCCCTCTCCCCTGAAGGTGCCTCTTTTCCTGACCTTGTCCGCACTCTGATCTTTGAGAGGTGTACATTGTCTGGAAGTGAGAAGATCTTGTCTGGAAGTGAGAAGATTGGGATGGTCACAACACTGGTGTTTTTTTGTTTTTTTCCACTCAGTCAAGTCCTGAGCAAGTGTGACAAGCTCCTACCTTATTTACAAGGCAGAGGCGAAAACCAGCAGACTTTCTATGGTACGCGTTTGACCTGTGATTTAAGTCATAATTTCACTAGTACTTGAAATCGTTAAAAAGCAGCCCTATTGACATATGTCATCAGTGTGTGTCTTGAAAGGAACGCATTGATTAAGTCTGTCCAATACTTTGGCAGGCATTAGCTGAGGGTGTTACACTGCCAAGCAAGTGAACAGATGAACATGAAGTCAATGTGACAGACTTTGATTCTATAGGGATTGGATCTTATTGATCATGTCACAAACTCTAACGCTAGTGGAAATTGTAAATGACGCTGTCGTTCTAAAGGAGTGGCTAGACGAGGGCCAGTTTGCAATACTCAGTGAACTGGGGATTGTTGAGTTCCAGGTGGTTCCCTCTTCCACATTACTTTCAACCAGGGACACTAGGGAAAATTGTGCTATTTGGGACACAATATCTTAATAACAGTTCACACTTTCTCCCTCCTCTCCCTCCTCTCTGTTCTTAGTCTGGATGGGCCCGATAAACAATGGGTAATAGTAATGGGATTGGATTAGTGTTCACTAAGCCGGGTGAATGGTGTGTAATGTAGGGAGCATTGCAGTGCACACAGCCCAGCACAACCTACTGTACATATATTGTACATATATCTGAAGTTCCTGTTTTCACGCCGAACAGTAAAATGGAGGGAGATTTACACATGTTGACCCAGCCGCTGGTTGTAAAACGGTACCACACGTGCACACTTTCCATGTGGCGCTTTTTAAAGGGTCAATGAGTATTCGAAATGATAACACCATTCCCCGTTTCTGTTTTAGTAAAATGCAGTAAAAGAGATGGGTCTGGAAAAATTTTTAACCAGACTAAAATTCAAAGACAAACCTTCAGGGATGAGATAACAGGTCCGAGACGGCAGAATCACGTGCCGATTGCACGTTGCAGAGTCTCTGGTTAAGCCGATCTGTATGTACTAAATTCACCTGCATGGCAAACCTCAATTGCATCCAGCATTGGCCTTTGATTCACTGCTCTCTTACGCAGATTTCAAGTTTAATCTTTCAGTTGAGATTTTTCAAGGCTGGCCAACGGCCATTTGGTTTGAATTTCCACCCGAAGCAACTTAACCGCTATACAGACAAAGGGCCATCTATTTGACTGTCCTAAAAACAACCCAATGTAGCTCATCAGGAAACCCAACGCTGGTTAAATAGAGGGCAGAACATGCGTTGGATTATTCTTAACCATCCAGTTTAGTTGCGTTAACAACACAAGCGTGGATTGGTTTGAACATCAGCTGGGTTTGTTTTAGGTTATTTGCAGGGGGTGTGGCCTGTTATGTGCATGTCTTTTAGATTTGTTTAGGGGAACCAACCCTTGACTGTAAACATCATTCCGGTTCATTATATTAAAGATGCAATGTGTGGTTTCTGACCACTGGGTGTAAAAGTGATGCTGTTGAGCAGAAACGGACCCTCAAAATTGTGCACCATTTCATGTATGTGCTGAAGTGTGATTCATGCCACTTTCAACCTTCTTAAGCATGCTAGTGATTGAGAGTTAAAACATTCTGTTTAATCACAAAAGTCCTAGACTGCTTCCTTAAATCTGTACAATGCAAACGTTCTTTGAAAACATTTGCACATTAACAAACATTTCTAATTCATGACCTCATCTCAAGATTTAGATCCCGTTGGGTAACATAGTTTCAAAATGGGTGCATATTATTCATATGTATACAAAAAGGACGTAGACCTATTTCAAGGTTATCATCGTTCCACCAAACTGACCATCATAGTCCCGGTTCTCATCGTTCCACCAAACTGATCATCAAAGTCCCGGTTCTCATCGTTCCACCAAACTGACCATCATAGTCCCGGTTTTCCTCGTTCCACCAAACTGACCATCATAGTCCCGGTTCTCATCGTTCCACCAAACTGACCATCATAGTCCCGGTTCTCATCGTTCCACCAAACTGACCATCATAGTCCCGGTTCTCATCGTTCCACCAAACTGACCATCATAGTCCCGGTTCTCATCGTTGCATTACGCTGATCCCGGTTCGAGCCTCGACTCTACTGCTAACTGACAAGTGGCAGACTCGTCAGGAGTGGGAAGGCTACAACAGCAAGGATTTTCTGGTGACACTGCGCTACAGCGACTCCTTCTGGTGACACTGTGCTACAGCGACTCCTTCTGGTGACACTGGGCTACAGCGACTCCTTCTGGTGACACTGCGCTACAGCGACTCCTTCTGGTGACACTGTGCTACAGCGACTCCTTCTTGTGACACTGCGCTACAGCGACTCCTTCTGGTGACACTGTGCTACAGCAACTCCTTCTGGTGACACTGCGCTACAGCGACTCCTTCTGGTGACACTGCGCTACAGCGACTCCTTCTGGTGACACTGCGCTACAGCGACTCCTTCTGGTGACACTGTGCTACAGCGACTCCTTCTGGTGACACTGCTCTACAGCGACTCCTTCTGGTGACTCAGGAGCCAGCAAGGCTAAATGATACACATTGAACCACCTGAATATCCTGGTAAATACAGTTGGTTATAACAACATAAGGGGAGGAGAAAGGGAGTGGGGTAAAACAAATATAAGTAACAAGTACAGATTGACCCTCTAATTCATTATCTTTTGCTGACGGATCCTTGATGTATTATATTGTTGAAATGAACAGTAAATAAAAAAGCACATGGTGACGGGACTGAAAAATATTTTTTGATTATCTACTGCCTTTAAAGAGCCAAAACACCTTGACAGGACATGACCTCTCACCCATGACAGAGGGTAAAATTCCCTCATGTTAAAATTTACCTAAATCACTAATAATGAACGTTGTATATACAATATATCACATTATAAATATTACATAGCACATGTCATACAGTATAGCGTATAAGAAATGATGTATGATATATTCACAACAATATTCACTATTATGAGATCCATTTCCACTGTTAAGCACCTCGTGTATGTCCTAGGAACTACACAGGAAACATTGCATTTCATTGTTATAAATGCATAATACAAATTCCTATCCCTTAAAAAGGATTGTGCAGTTTTTGCTCCTCGCATAAATAACTGATTTATTTTAGGCTTGGTTATGTTGAGGTTTAGGTACTGAATTAGGGTCAGCTGTGTGTCCCTTGTCAAAAAACAGGATTTTATTCCCAAGTGTCTTGTCTCATCAGTGGAAGTGTTGCTTTCGTGCTCCGGGACTGTAAAGCAGCAACACACACATCGATTAATTAACACATGAACTCCGTGGCTTCCTCTCATTGGGCAGTCAATTAGTCAATAAATCAATTACATGATTAATCATGCGCGTCGCTCTCCGTTCCACAAACAAATCGATACGCATTTCAGGGACATAATTCAGCAGTAGCACCACGGCCTTTAGGGATTTTACTATATGTGAATGATGGCCCCTGAAGTTGAACACAGTCTGTACATAATTTGTAGGTCCATGTATTGAAACCAGTCTGCTGGCAGAAGTCAGTTGCGTTCAGCTACCTCACATGATGGAACTTTGCTTAAAGGTATTCTGTAGCTGCCTGCTATATTTGGCTTTATCACTTTTAATCTTTCTGGTCATACATAAACACGTGGGCAAGTCAAAACAACTGTTCCACTGTGTCTTCAGATTTATTTTTTCTTTTGTATTGTTTACTCTGTGTGTGTGTGTGTGTGTGTGTGTGTGTGTGTATGTGTGATCCTGTGACTGAGTGTGTGTGTGTGTTGTGTCTGAGCCATCTAGTGTAGACTGAAATAGAAGATACTTGCTCACTCCAGCCGAACCAATCGCCGGTGAGGAAAATATAATGAATGCCATGGCAACCTGGACCTCAGACAAACTCCCATTGGCTTTCTCTCTTCCTTTCTCTTTCTCTCCATCTCTCCCTCCCTGTGTCTTTGTCTCTTTCTCCTGGAGATAGCAGCCTCAGTGTTTGGGAGCCGTAGAGGGATACACGGATGATATCACAGAGAAGATTGAGTTTCCCTTGTAAACAAACAGAAGACTTACAGTGAGCATTCTGGCAGCTAAACAGGGACAGCTACAGTATATTCATAGAGCCATCAAGTCTGCATTATACATAGGTAGGCCCTTATCAGAAATGCGCCCCCATATGTTTGCAGTACCTACTACAGTCGTTTTACTTGCCTAGCTAAATCTTTCTACATCTCTCTGGCAAATTGACATTTCTTCTCCACGATGAGTCTGAATCTGAAATACATTTAAGCTATTCCGCGTCGCTCCATAAAATCCAGTGTACAAAATGTCATACAATTTTACATTCCGACTGCTCACATTTACCACAGACTGTCCAATTTTTTTAAGACGATAAACAAGGCATTTTTGCACAAAGCCTCTTGTTTGGAATTCACACCAAAAACTGGCCCAGGGGCAGTTTCATACTTAAAGCATGTAAAAATCCATATAGCAGTGGTCAGGGTGAGTCTCAGACTGTGATGCCTATCAATCAATCCAATTTATTTATGAAGCCCTTTCTACATCACAAGTTGTCACAAAGTGCTTTTACAAAACACCCAGACTGATACTAAATAATGTTTGAATGAGATCCTGCATTTCTGCACGGAATTCTTTTGCCAGACTTGTGAGCAACAGCTAATATTAGCACTGACCTGCCCTAAATTAATTATCTACGATCTACAACCCCTGGGTGCTGTCATATGGCCGCATGATATTTTTTATAATGGTGTTGCATTCCAATGTAATATCAGACTTTACCAGCAGAGGGCGCTCCTTGATCGCTGAAGAAGTGACAGATCCGTCGCAGGGAGAGGTCCAAAGCACTTGCAGAGAAACACGGGGAACCGGTCGACTCTGGGAAGGTCAATTCGTTCTTGGTGATAACCAGTGTGTTGCAGAAAGACCACTCAGTCGGGTACTCATTCAATGCTGTCCAAGTATTAGTGAGAAATTGATGAATTGTCAAGGCAAAATGAAGGGGATCTTGCGAGGATAAAGGAAGCAAGAGTTGGTGTTTTTGCCAACTTATTTTTTATTAACAGAATAGGGTTTTAACACACACACACACACACACACTTGTTTTTCTGTCTTGGTTAGGACCAGAACAATAATCCCAGTTTTCCTTTTCCCCTAACCTTAACTAAACATCGCCTAATCTTGAATACCTAAAATGAATCTTACCCTTACTATCTAATCCATAGTTCCTAAACAGAAAAATAAACTAATCCTAATTCTCACGCTTATCCCAATTGTAAGTTTTATGCTAACCTTTAAATAGGAAATAGTATTTTTCCTTGCGGGGACCAGCTTCTGGTCCCCAAATGTATACATTGACCTGGATTACATACACACACACACAGACAAGCAAGCACACAGTCTGAGGCCCTGGTTGCCATGGTGATAATTGTGCTTTCCTTCTTTGCAATTGGCTCAGCTGGGGTGAGTAAGTATCAGCTATTTTAGTCGATACCAGACCCTTCAGACAACAGACACACAGTCACAGGACCACATTAGTACACAAACACACACTTGTGTCACAATTAGTACAAACAATTAAAAAAAAAACGACTACTGCGCTTTGATCCCAGAGGCCTTCACAGGCTATTTCAATACAATTTCTTCTGATACCGTCTCCTTTCAGGATCTGCACACCAAAAGACCCTTAGCCCCTGTTCCCCTAATAGTGTGGTGTTCACAGTGAAAGATAGTGTGCGTTATATAAGAAACAGGTTGCCATTTGGAACACACAGACACCCAGGAAGTTATGGTTCGCTTCCTCCCTCTTGGTTCATTTGTCTTGTTAATGTTTGTGGTTTTTCGTACTGTAAGACTGTTGCTGCTTATATTTGAAGATGCAGTCTGGGAGATTTGCAAATTAAACAATATTTCTGGTCTGGTGCCCCATGTCATCAACAGTAATGTTTAAACATTGAGTTGTGGCTAACTATGGTATGAAAATAATCACTTCATAGATTTTTAATTTGCATTACCCCACCAACAAAAAACAGGCAGAGAGGATAATATTTCTTACCTTTTATTCAATTTAAAAGTGATCATTTAAAATCTTTATGCTTCTGGGTTACACTTCCTTGCAGTGGTCAGATTCAGATACGCTGGACTTCATCCTGCAAAGCCCTTCAAGTTTATTTAATTTCAAGCACTTTCTGAGGGTGTCTTCGCATGGTCGTGAGAAACAGAACACTGGGAACTAGCAGGGTGTCAGGACATTGTGTTACAGTGAAGTCACAACAATTCTTGACCCAATATGATTTTAGCTAGCTTCGTAAGATTGCTAATATTTATACTATGCTGATGTTAAGATAATAAACGTAATTTATATTGACAATATGGTCAGACTTGGTACATTTAAAAGTGTGTTGATAGTGTCAACATTTTCACAAAGAAATCCACTTGTCCTATTATCGTTGAAAAGGTAAAAAGGTCAACGCAGAAACGTCAAACCTGGTCGACTTGGGTTGACACAGTTCTTAGTCTCCCAATTCCAAGCATTTCTTGGTTGGTGAATAACATGAAATGTCGCTCTGGGAATTAGCAACTTTCCATGTGTTTGCCCAGGAGTGTGGCATAACGCTCGTTACTAATACAGTAAGTATGCTACGAAACATTCTGTGAACAGGGGCTGCAAAATCCCTGAAAAAAAGCTTTCACTGTTGCCATTTTGGTGAAATAGCAGTTGAACAGTTAAAATTGTGGTTTGTGTGGTAGTAAAATCATTGGGATTTTTGACACGGTAAAAACAGACCTTAAGAGTGAACTGCAAATAGTTTCTATGTGAAATACGTATGCTTTCGGCTGAGGTCCGTGTTTTGTTCAACTGCCGTTTCGTGTGCTGCGGAGCTAACAGCGATGCTCGGAGACTCCTGAATCGCTTGAGTCCTTCTCCGTCACACCAACGAGGGACGGCGAAACGCTGTGCCTGTTACTTCCTCTGTTATATCTGATTGCTTTGTGTGAAACTGCTAACGCAAAGGGGTAAAAAACCCTTCACTTTCATTCACAACTCTTTGTGACCGGAAAAAGCCAATCTCGAAGGAAAATCTTGACGACCAATGCTAACAGCAATCCTTATCGATAGAATAACAAAAGTGGCTTTACAGTGACATTTTCCCACATTGGCAGGTTTATAGTCTACAGCAGTGTTTCCCAATCCTGGTCCTGGGGACCCAAAGGGGTGCAAATTTTAGTTTTTGCCTCACACACCTGATTCAATATAAAGTCTTGATGATAGGTTGATTATGTCAGTCAATTGTATACTGTAAATTGTATTGCAACATTTGAATCAGGTGTGTGAGCGCTTGGGCAAAAACTCAAATGAGCACCACTTTGGGTCCCCAGGATCAAGATTGGAAAACACTGGTCTACAGTATACCAGTCTCATCAGAGTCTATAGCGGATGTTAAACATGTATCCTCTTTCTCAAACCTCTCCCGCTTCCCAGATGTTTCAGAACTTGAGCTGACCAGAGGAATCCGGTGTTGACCAGAGGAATCCGGTGTTGACCAGAGGAATCCGGTGTTGACCAGAGAAATCCGGTGTTGACCAGAGGAATCCGGTGTTGACCAGCGGAATCCGGTGTGCTATCTCTGTATATTAAAATAAACAGAACGTCTGGGGTCTCCGGGAGAAAAGGCTTGAGAAAGGCTACCAAACACACCCTCTTCTTTCACTATAAAACTCCATATTGTGATACAGACACGTCTGAGTTTATAAAGACTGAGAACACACTAAAACGACACAGTCAGGAACAGACACTGGGCAGAACGGATCAATAACAACATTGGGTCAATAATACAACAACTGTGTTAATTGGTATACTAGCAGAACAATACACAACCCAACAATACTCAACAGATAGCAGTTTTTTTCTTCTAACTTAGTAGAAAGATGTATTTATTTTATTGGGAACAGGACACCACCAAGGCCTTTTGCTTTTAACTTTCTTTTCCTTCTCTCCAGCCACCACAACCCATTGTGACACAGAGTCATTTAGTACGAAATAAAACAGTATAATCTGTAGAAAGGTCCTGGAAGCTCAAACCCTGGAGACTTAACTGGTGAACTGTTTGGTCCAACCACTGAGCCATCACTGAATCGAATGGGAATGTCAGTTATGTCGATTCCAATTCTAAGGCCGGAACTGTATTGTGTTCCATTCCATCAGCCATCGTGTTCTATAATACATTTGGTTCTCGTGTTACATCCGAGTGAAGATCCCTACGTGTCTCAGAAGGGCATTTGCTGGCTTGACATGAGATCACCATCACCTAGACGACCCAGGCTCCACCTCGAGTAGGTTTCAAGTGCTGACAGCTTCCTCCTGCCCCTTTGAGACGATCGCGTCGTTTTAATGAGCACACGGCACAACTGGACGAAACAAGCAATGAGTTACCACCATTTTAAGCGGTGACCTAGCATGGACGGGGCGACGTGGCTGAAGTAGGAGCGAACCCGCGCATACGACACGAGACGTGTGCGAACGCAGAACCTGGTCCCGTCTCGTCAGGACGCTTCTAAATCCAACCTGTTAATAATGCTAAAAAGACCGGAGGGTGGATATGAATGAGGCTGGCCGATACTCACGTTAAGTAGATTTCCACGGAAATAGACCAGTCGGGAGCACCTGCAATCTTCCCATTCCGTTAACGCACACGCGGTTCTAGTCGCACCCTATGCCATACACACTACATCACCTTTCCCATGGTTAGAGCAGTGCACTGTATAGTGACTAGGATGCATTTTGGCACGCAGGCTCCCGTAGAGGAACTTACACCCTGTGTACCTGCTGTTCCATCCCCGTGAGAGGAAGAGGAATGATTCACAGCAAGGCCTGCCTGATGTCTCCGTCTCCCACACAAACAAACCAGGGACAAACAGCAACTCTCATTCCCAGGGGCAGACCGGACACCTTCGCTGGCAATACGTTTTTTTAAAGCCCCAAAACTGCCTTTTCCACCCTTAATATTTATTTTATGTATATAGTACCAGTCCAAAGTTTGGTCATCAAAGGCTGGTTAAAGACTGGTTCTTTCTTTGTATTTAAAATCAGCCCTAGAAACATTGTGTTTGTGAGGTAAAATAATTGCTAACGTTAGCAACTGCCTGCGTGAACGCACAATTTGGCCAGAGATCAAACAAGACAAGAACGAATCACCCCGACGGTGACAGACCGAGTTCCACTGTACGATCAAACCCAATCATAAAGTAGGAAATCAAATGTAGCTTGCCTGGATCAGACACATCACACCATGTTTAGAGAGTGTGACGCTCTCCTGGGTGGCAGCGATTGCTTCCAAATCTAATATGAGCAGAGTAATGACAAAACCTGTTCCCCACACTAATAGCCAAACAAAGCCAGAGGATCATGACTGTCAGTGTGGTGGGCTAAAATAAAGGTCTCTGATAAAGTGAAACGAACTGGGAACAGCGGCGGCAAACGGTGACGAAGAGAAAATACTTAATTTAAAGATGCAATTTGCGTTCAAACATCAGTCGCCTTGTTGGAGTTGCCATGACGAAAACGCTAATTTAATCACTGTGTTTTGTTTTCACCGAGACGTGGACAGTGGTGAACGTATGCTGGAAAACCAGATTAATTCCGAGCCAGTTACGGACAATGAGAAGTGTGTGTAATTGGGTCAGGCAGCTCCACATTACTGAGCCACTCCTTTTCCCCAGAACTGGGTACTGTTCAGTGAGATACACCGTAGCAAAACAAAGTTAAAACAAGTTTCCAAATGCTTGCTGCCTATCCGACATGACAAGCCGAGTCAGGCAGTGGTGTAACGAGCTGTCCTACTGACTGACTGTACTTTTTGTGTAAGGGACGACACTGCGTTTTTGTTGAATTAGAGGTAATTTCCGGGAATTAATGAAATCTCAACATTCTGCGCTGAGAGAGTCACAACAAATTGCCTGCAGAGCTTCAGTGAGTCATTTCATTTGATGTTG
Source organism: Esox niger (assembly GCA_016801105.1). Taxonomy (NCBI): domain Eukaryota; kingdom Metazoa; phylum Chordata; class Actinopteri; order Esociformes; family Esocidae; genus Esox; species Esox niger. The sequence goes on from JACXGJ010001165.1 coordinate 22,329, forward strand.
AAGTGTCTGGAGTTTCAGAAATGCAGTTTCAGAAATGCAGTTTCAGAAAGGTGCAACACCAATCCTTCACAAGAAACTCCATCCTTTAATGCAAGAACAGCTGCAGTGCGCCTTTTCATTTGTTCTAAGAGCCCTCTAGTGGCAAGATGCAACATGCCTCCTCCATCTTACACACTTTAATTGGGCTGAGCCCTGTCAACTGAAGCAGATGTGGCTTGTTCTGAAACCCCAGCGGGTTCAGCAGTCTATCTGACTGGAAGCTCCGGACAAATGAGTCCTGGAAATCATCTCTCTTTCATAAACACTGAGCTCTTCCGGCCGAGGTTGTCAGAATGATGTTCAACTGGGCCTGCCATCCTTCTATTACACTACATCCCCCTAAGATCGACGGGGATGTTCATTCAACATCTTGAAGCAGCTGCTTTTCTCAGTGTTTGTTTTCTTCTGGCCGTTACCCTTTTTGCCTGTCTTCGGCTGTACAATAAACACATTTTCCCTGCACAGCTAACATCTATCTGCCCCTACCAAGTAGAAATGCCTGTTAATTATTCACGATTCCCATTTCCGGGCCGGAAAATCTGTCCCGAATTCCGATACGTGAGCTCCTCCCCATCATGACTAAATCAATGTCTGACCGACTGCAGTCGTCGTGAATGAGAGCGGAGTTTCACCCTCTGGTTCCCACTCAATGCAACCTCCGTCAGCAATCTGGTCGCCGTGGTGACGTCTGTTTATAACATTCCGGGTGACTCACTTGTCATGAATATTCATGACCTGGTGCTGATAAGCGTATATATACCAGCAGGGCCCAGGCCCACCATATATGGTTCCGGTGTAACCAGTCTAGGATCACTGGTGTGACTATTGGGGGTGCAGTGGGTATGGCTGTGCCAGGGCTTGCGGTGGGCGGGGCCAGTGCTCTGCCTCTATAATAACATGTATTATTATTTCATATTGCGTTTTTCTATGTGGTGGTCACAGTCACACGTCGGCTGTGAGGTAAACCTCTGCCACGATTGGCTGTACATGCGTATATATCACATCTTAATTTTTCGTACGGGCAGCTTGCGACCGGCCCGGCGTTACCACCCAACGCCAGTGGCTAGGACACTGCATATGCATAGGAATATAATCACTAGGACGGACGTTCCCATTCAAGTCAATGCTATGCGAAAGGTCGGCCATATTGAATGTAACCACACCAGGGAGAAATATGTACTCATTAACTCTATGTATGTTTCATGTGCTAATTAGCAAGGCTCATGCTCATGGCTTGGTTATGTCATGTGTTATTCACCTCTAATTCACTGTACGTCTTTTTTAATATTTGAAATGGCGGCCCGACTCCATTAATCATTGACTTCCTGAGTGCTTGCTGCGGTCCAACACGATACTCACACACAACCCCTGTTTCGTGATGAAGGATCGGTGTCCTCTCCCACTTCCTGTCAGACTTTCACAGTATGGATGTATATTTAAGTGCTACAGATCAAATGCTGGAAAAGGTCCTGTCTATCAGCCTCATCGACACAAAGGCGACTGGGTTTAAACTCCCCTCAAGTTTCTCACCGGTCCGTTTGGTGAACTGTGATTGGCTTTCTGTCAGAGTTCCATACTCCAGACGGCAGTTTCTACCAAACACACCACTTACATCCGTCCTCCAACCAATCACGTGAGAGCGTTCGTCCAGAACTCCGGACTGCACCGCCTCAGACCACTATGGGCGTGTCGGAGAAGACGGAACTAACCGACTCGGCCACAGACTTCTTCCTCCTTCCCTTACCGGGTGGCCTGGCCTCCTCAACCATCTCGCCCCGACCCCCAGGGTTCACCTTCCCGTTCTGACGCTCCCCAAACTCCTTGGGGCTGATGAAGGCCACTTGCCTCGGGTCCATCTTGTCGCTCAGGTCTTCTTGGCTGGGGGCGGCGCTGAGCATGGAGGAGTGGATGGAGTCGACGTCCTGGTTCTTCCTGGGGCAGCAGAAGCAGCGGCAGGGCGTCAGGTACAGGTAGATGAGCACCAGGATGACGCTGGCCAGGCAGCCCACCAGGGTGGTGTAGGCTGTGTTCAACGTCTCCCCGCCCCCGTTCTCCGTGAAGTTGTGCACCTTGGGAATTTGAGAAAGGGCAAAATTCAGTTGCGTGGCGTTCGGTCTGATACATGTTTTGGTCTATTTGCAGATAACAGACATAGTTTAATTAAAATGTACTTTGTTGACATGGCTCTTTAAACCTAACTTTAACCATTGCCCTAAACCTAACCGTAAGTATAACCCCTATCCTTATTTAACATTACCCATAACCAGTTCCTAAGCCCAACTCGAACCTTAACGCTTACCATATGTGGTGATTCTTTTGGTCTCGGACTAGGGTTAATCTCTCAGTGGACCCTAAATGTTTTAAACTGCCACTAAAACAAGAACTTGAAAAACCTACCTTCACCAGGACGTAGAGCGTTTCGTTCAGGGCCTCGCTCACAGCGAAGCACGTATACGTCCCAGAGTCCTCCGGCTTAACCCGACTGATCAGCAGACTGCCATCAGGAAGCAGCTTTGCCGTCTGGTTGCCCCCTTCCGTTACCACCAAGTTACCAGGTGTCACCCACGTCTTCGTCATGTCCCTGTGCTTCGTGTCGCAGCGCAGGATCAGGTTCTGCTCCAGCCAAGCTTCCTCGTCCTCCTCGTAAAACGTGCTACAGTTCATGTACTCTTCGTTCAGGTCGAAGACGCCCACGATGGCTTTCTGGGGTCCAGGGAGATAGCACGTGTATTCGTCTTTGAAGTCCAGCGCCGAGTTAAACCGGCGGATGTGCCAGTGTGCCAGGAGACTGTAAAGCGTGCAGTCACAGATCAGCGGGTTGTTGTGGAAGTAGATGCCATTCTTGATCCAGGCTGGCAGCGCCTGCATCTCTTCAATGGGGGGGACCTGATGACAATAACAATGTGATATATTTTTTGTTTTTAATAACACTTTAAAAGACCCACTCAGTGAGCTTCTGGTTAGCGTCAGTCTTGAGCTTGGATGGTGGGGGTTCGATGTCTGCCTAAGTTGTGGCAAAGAATTAGTTTCTTTCTGGCACTCGATGTGATGTGTTGCATTGGGGCTATTTTCACACTACAGGAACAGAACACCAGGCTAAAACGAATGTAGGGTATCTGCGTCCCCAGGTTACAGAGCACAGCACAAACAAGCTAGGAATGCCTTCGTTTTGAAGGTGTCCTTTCCTGAGGGGATGTGTCTTTCTGAGGTTGTAAAGAGTACTGTATTTGTAATCTTTGGACTTTAGCTAATCAAAATACAGCAAGGTGTGGAATCACAGTGCTTCGTTCCTGACGTTTAAACCTTTGAAGAAATGCTTGGATTACACCGACTCATGCCCGAGCTAGCACACGATGCTGTTTAATCAAAATGGACGGGTTTTATTGACGCGAGAAATGCCTTGTTCTGGCAAGAGTCACCGACGTAAAGGTGGCTCAGCTGTACACAGCTATCCCACGGCAGTGTTCCAATGTACCAACGCCTGGCTGCACAAAACACCTGGGGTAACCGGTTGTGGGAGCAGATTGGTCAGTACACTAAGTCAGTTAAAATACTGCCTATCATCCGGATATTTTTTTTCACTCCTTCCTTATTGACTAATGAATTCCCCAATGGTCGAGGTTTTCCACCAGACCATCTGAAAATTTGGGCAGAAGTGTCTGGAAACCAGAGATTAAGTGCCAGTCAACTTTTCCCATGTCAGTGAAAAGCCACGCTAATAGATTTGCCCTCATACCGATACAACTCTAAGCTATAAGAGCGACAACGTTTTTGTTGGGTAAAACAATTATATGAAAAAACATAGATAAATCACACACATACACACACACTTCCAACAATCACACATGCAGCCATACTCACAACCGGGATTTTATACCTTGATTTTGTTGGAGGAGACGTCCATCAGACTGAGTTTCTCCAGACGGGTCCTGTCTCTGACCAGTTCCAGGGGGAAGCGAGAGATCATGTTCTGGGACAGGTAGAGCTTCTGCAGACTGTGGAGGCCATGGAAAGCAGTGCGGTCGATCTGAGAGATGCGGTTGTTGTACAGCAACAGCACCTGGGGTGGGGAATTAAAGGTGTACTTGAGCGTGCATTTTAAACCTGTGTTGTGTTGTTCTCTACGAACAAATCCATCCTTTCTCTCACATTCTCATCTTTCTCATCTGTCTCTCTCTCTCAGACTTTCCCTCTCCCGTTATTCTCTGCCGCTCTCCTCTCACCTCCAGCTGCCCCAGCGGCTCGAAGATGAACTCGTCCAGTTGCTTCAGGTGGTTGGAGGATAGGTCCAAGTAGCGGAGCTGTTTTACGTAGAGGAAGGCCTCGGAGGACAGGAAGTGGAGGCCGTTGTGGCTGAGCAGCAGGTTGTGGAGCTTTGTGAGTTTCACAGGTGTCCAGTCGGCCTTGAGCCGAGCGATGTCGTTGTAGCTGAGGTCCAGCACGGCCGTGTACAGGGGCAGGCCCGTGGGGACCGTGCTCAGGTTCATCTTAGAGCAGCTCACTATGTTGCTGGCACAGATACAGGTCTTGTGGCAGTTGAGCGCTGATGTGGCCACTTCCCGGGGGGACCAGAGGAGGACCAAGGAAAGGAAGAGGTACAAGGCCAACGGAGCATGCACCCTCCTCGGGCATTGAGAAGGACAGGGCTCCGGCGGTGACAGCATGCTTGCAGTCGGTCGGCGTGTTTTTACTGAAGGACCAGTCCCTCCTTTATCACGGTTTTGTAATTGCACCGCGGGTCGCTGGCGGAACCCCGGACATGGCTGTGCGGAAGACCGAAAGGGAAACACAATTCTGGTTAATGGCAGCGACACGGCTGGATACAGGAAGGGTGTATTGTCATGGTTACATCATGCCTGGTTGAGTGCTAAAAGTACATCCCCAAAACACACACATATGCACATACGCACACACTACGACAATATTTTAAGAATATTCCAAGAAAAACAACAACAAAAAAGTATTCGTTTCTGTATACACTGCTGGTGACTTCAGCGATGCGCTGCACCATCTGCTCTAAGACACAGCACGGTTCCGTATGGAAACGGTGATATTAATAATAGCAATGTTTCCTACCTTCACTCAGATCAGATTAAACCATTGTCAGCATCTATCTGAAATTAAATCCATCCGTCAACCAGTCAGACAAGACAAGTCTGTTGGGATTACGACTCGTTGTCATAGAGGGCTAGCTTTCTCTTCGAAGACAACAAACAGAATGCGCTAGAAGGGACAATCGATGAGGAATTCTGTCCAAAATAATCCGGCAGCTTCAAATAACACGGAGCTTCGCGCCGTAACCACAGCTCAGTTCACAATTGCGCAAGGATACGATTACGTAAAGATATAAGAACAGAAGTCCCCGTACCAATGTCACTCGCCCAGCCTGAATTGACGACCGCCAGGTATCCTGATTACGTAGTCTATAATTTTCCATAAATCGTCATCCACGCGGCCTTGGCGGATAACCTTGCCTCTTCTGCAGCAAATCCGGGCATCTGAGCGCAGGTCCGAGTCATCTTCAGAAGTCTCTCCAGAACAGCATCCCCGCGCGCGAGCCGAGGTAGTGAATCACTGAAGTGCAGCGCATGAGCACTGAGCAGTCTTGTCATGCCAAGATGAAATGCTAGCGGTTCGTTTCACATCTCCCAGTCTGTGCGATGTCGCCGCTGAATAAAACAAATTGACGACATTCCGCTCAGTTATATCCCGTCCTGCGACGGCTGTGCCCACAGTGGCCGTAACAATGTGCGTTTAAGTAACACTTCTGGAGATAAAGGTATAAAATGAAATCCGCGCCCCCTGACTGAGGCTGAACTCTACTGATGTAGATCCATAAATTACGGCCAAACCCAAATCACTTTGAATGTTATATTACCCTCACTGGACCACTGTAAACGCTTGCTCTGCATAGCTAACATCCACCACTCTGCTGGACTGGGAGCCTCTCCCAGGTCTCAAAGCTGAGGAAACCTGATTCCAACCAACCAATGTAATATTTAAGGATAGGCCTACCTAGCCTTGGTAAGAAATGTCTGATAATAGCATACATCCCTACATCCCTGATGAAAAACCATGACTACAGATCTCCATGGACTATTTCTGTGTTAATTAGCACTGTGTGCTATGGTAGCTTAGTGCTTTACCAGCTCTGTATTGAGAAAGATACACACACAGGGGTGAGAGAAGGAGACAGACACAAAGACTGACAGGGGTGAGAGAAGGAGACAGACACAAAGACTGACAGGGGTGAGGGAAGGAGATAGACACAGACTGACAGGGGGTGAGGGAAGGAGACAGACACACCGACTGACAGGGGGTGAGGGAAGGAGACAGACACACAGACTGACAGGGGTGAGAGAAGGAGACAGACACAAAGACTGACGGGGGGTGAGAGAAGGAGACAGACACAAAGACTGACGGGGGGTGAGAGAAGGAGACAGACACACCGACTGACAGGGGGTGAGGGAAGGAGACAGACACACCGACTGACAGGGGGTGAGGGAAGGAGACAGACTCTCGTTGTCTCCTAGTCTCCTGGCCTTCTTTTGTCCCACCTCTGTTACATCCCTCCCCTCTGTCTTACCCCTTTACTTTGTCTCACCTGTCACACACACACACACACACACACACACACACACACACACACACACACACCCACACACCATTAGCCTGGATCCACTCCTGGGGCTTAGTTGGCATGGCTTTGGATGCTGGATGGATTCACATTGAAACAACTAAAAGCATTTTGATGTTTGCAGTGCGTCCCGGGAGACAGTTCTTGTGGCTCTGTTGGTCTGATCTCTGGGTCCGACGCTCTAGGAGTTGCTGAATGTTTCAGTCTAGGTTGTTAGAAAGAATCACGATTTGGTCTGGGAATTGAGATGTGAAGACCCAAGCACACATGCTCGGACACACTGACCTAAACTCCCCAGTGTCAGCGTTTAACCTTAACAGTACTGAAATGTCCACATTTCTTGTCCCAATCTAGAGAGTAAAACATTAAAACACACACGCACACACCAACCGCTCAAAGCATTTGACTCAATGCTTCCTGCTGTGATGGTGACAGCGTTGCCTAGTTACCGCCTGTGGCCTTGCGTTGACTGTAACAGTGGTGGTACCATAGTCAGTCTCTCCAGAACAGCTCACAGAGATGTGCATTGAGTTTCTGAGACAAGGACAATTGGACATCAAAAACTGGAAAGAGGACTGAACTGGGGTAAACAAACCACAGGAGGTGGAAAGAGAAAGAGTGCAAAAAGAGAGATAGGCAGAGGGCAAAAGAGAGCGAGATAGAGGGAGAGAGAAGGCAAGAGAGAGGGAGGTAGATTGGTAGAGAGAGGGAGGAAGATTGAGAGAGCGGTAGAGAGATGGAGGTAAAGGGAGAGAGCGGTATAGAGAGAGGGAGGGAGAGGGAGGTATAGAGAGAGGGAGATAGAGGGAGAGAGCGGTAGAGAGAGGGATGTAGAGCAAGAGAGCGGTAGAGAGAGGAAGGTAGAGGGAGAGAGCAGTAGAGAGAGGGAGGTAGAGGGAGAGAGCAGTAGAGAGATGGAGGTAGAGGGAGAGAGCAGTAGAGAGAGAGGGAGGTAGAGGGAGAGAGCAGTAGAGAGAGAGGGAGGTAGAGGGAGAGAGCAGTAGAGAGAGAGGGAGGGAGAGGGAGGTAGACAGAGGTCAGGTCTGAATGGGACCAGGACCAACCATTAAAATGATTTTTTTGGTTCCATAATGCATCAGCTGAATTCAAACATTCAACAATATGCCACATCCCATCAATCTGCCTGCTGAACTTGCCTCATGAAAAACACAGTCAGAAGGTTGGAAATGTTTCATAGAGCCCAGAGTGAACTGATGATCTAAACTGTTTGCTCATGTATCACAGAAAAATAACATGGATTTGATTCTGCCCCACTGCTCTTTCTTTACATCCTCTCGTCTTCCCTGACCTTCTGTGTTTCTTGTACTGGTGCTGGCCCATGGCATTCCGGTAGAACACAGACAACTGTCGGGCTCTAGGTCCGCCTATAGACGTCATAATTACTCATCAATCAATACGTTCATTTTTAGCTCCAGATGACTTGATGGCCGAGAACAGATTGGTGAGATCCCATTTCACTGTAATGTATAGAAGTTAAGTAGAGATCAGACATTTAGTCTCCTCTATTGTTTCTAGGAATTCACTCTCTCACACACACACATACTTATCTCTCACACATTGTGCATGCCCCCCACCCCCAGGTGTGAATGGTACTTGCTGGCAGGGAATTGTACGTGCAAAGTGCTGGGGGAGCATCAATGATGTCTCAGTTTACTAAATTAAAATCTGTTTTCCTAAAACAAAAAGGAAGTAAAAAAACGGAGAGAAAGGGCGAGAGGATGGTACACCATTTTTCAAGAGGGTAAGTGGGTATAGTCTGTAAGTGGTTGACATTAACTTGTTAGCTTAGTTCGTAGCAAAATAAGGTACTTTTGCTTCTATATTTTGAATGTAAAAGATGGCTTTGAGCACATTTCTAAAGAGGGTATCAGTCTTGCATCAAAAAGTGAATTCCATTTAATTAATTGCGCGATGTTAAATATTTTAATGGGGCCCAAAATACTTGGCGGCGCCCCTGAGCATGTTTATGTTCGTACCTCACTATAACTGAAATGTCTTGGGCCAGAATAGCGTTAACTGTTTTTGGCGTGGTGGGTGTGGCTTGAGTGAAGCTAAAACAAGGAAGTTTTTAGACCCTGGAAGAACACGGTATTGTCGAGGGGTTCGTCCGGCGTCTCTGCTGTCGACCGAGGTCCCTACAGCGACCAGAGGACACAGCTGAACAGGTGTTCACGTGATGCGCGTTGCGTCTGACGCTGGTACATGAAGGCACAGTCAACCGAGTCCAATGGAGATTTTTTCTCCAGTGTCGCCTCTTGCAAATAACTATAAAAAAAGTGATCCGGGATCCAACTCTATTGACTCGGATCTCTGGTAGTTCGCCGAGTAATGGAGCGGTCTGGGCATCATTAGTCGATTTATAAACTGTTCACGCCTGGACCGTCGTGAGAATAAAGTTGTGACCTTGACATGTTTGATCTAATTTAGTTGAGTGCACAAAGTGGACGAATGACAGAGAGAGCTTGTAATAAATAATTATTTTGTGGAGAGACAATACATAAGCGTGCGATGCAAGATTTTAGATCTGGGCTAACTAACCAAGCTGAATGATTTGTTACGTGATCTGGATACGAGCAACTGCGGCGTGACAGTAATATACCGGCAAACATGTAAATGCTAGTTGTTGAACGTGATCAGGAAATGGAAAACAGTTTCGGCTCATAAGATAAAAATAGTGAATAAAAGTACCTGTTGGAGTTTAGGACTTTGTTACACAGGCTGCATTTAATTTAAATGTTAACCTGTGGATAATCTACAGAATAACGTGATATTAAAAATATATGGTCAATCCACTGATTTAGACGAGCTCGTTTAATTAATTAAGCGAGCGTCGACAACAATAACCTTTTAATATTATTACAACAGCTTTGGAGTGAGAGGCGAGATGGATAAAGACACGTTGAAGGAGAAAGAGAAAGATGGAAAAATGTGGAGAACAGCGGAGGAGAACAACAGGAAAACGGAGAGAACGACAGGGATGGAGTGGATTAGAGAGTTGGCACTTCCCAGCCAATCTGACGAAAATAATCCCTGCTCATCCCAACTTCAGGGTATTGAGAACTGTAAGAGCTGATTCACACCCAGAAGGTGTGGAATTCAGCCATGATAGCTAAATCCCAGGAAACAACTTGTGTTCCATCTCCCAGGCGACTGAACAGTCAACCCGGGGAGCCTCAGCAGGCAGTGCTCCTCTAGCCCACAACGGCAGTTCTCAGCTGGGGGCGCCCTACAACTCAAATTTGTGCCAGGAGGGGTTTTAAATGGGTCGCAGCCTGGTTTGCCAGTTGTGTGAGAAACTACACGTGCTTTTGCCAGGGAGAAAGTGTGTAAATTACATAATTAACATCAATAGAGAATTTACATAATTTATTCATTTAAGGGAAGTAATATAATCAATATATTTTTCAATATAGTAGAAAATTGTATTAATGTATTAGCAGTGATTGTTAGCATAGCTCTCTGGAACAAATGAGCTTCACAAAATTCTTTAATAAAATAGTCCATACAGGCCTCTGACTGGCAAAGTCAATTTCTCCCAGTACAACTGAGCTGAAAGTTTTACCCCCAGTGTTTGTGTCAACAGTTCTGTACAGTACTGTCTCAGTCAATCTGTTAAGCGTGTTCAGTTCTGTACAGTACTGTCTCACTCAATCTGTTAGGCGTGTTCAGTTCTGTACAGTACTGTTTTACTCAATCTGTTAAGCGTGTTCAGTTCTGTACAGTACTGTCTCACTCAATCTGTTAAGCGTGTTCAGTTCTGTACAGTACTGCTTCACTCGATCTGTCAAGCGTGTTCAGTTCTGTACAGCACTGTCTCACTCAATCTGTCAAGCGTGTTCAGTTCTGTACAGCACTGTCTCACTCAATCTGTCAAGCGTGTTCAGTTCTGTACAGTACTGTCTCACTCAATCTGTCAAGCGTGTTCAGTTCTGTACAGTACTGCTTCACTCGATCTGTCAAGCGTGTTCAGTTCTGTACAGCACTGTCTCACTCAATCTGTCAAGCGTGTTCAGTTCTGTACAGTACTGTCTCACTCAATCTGTCAAGCGTGTTCAGTTCTGTACAGTACTGTCTCACTCGATCTTTTAAGCGTGTTCAGTTCTGTACAGTACTGCTTCATTTGATCTGTGTGTCTTTTTCTCATTCCATAATCTACCCAAGCTACTGGACCGCCCCAGCCCTTCTTTAATCACATACTAAGTATATTTCTCCTGTAACACACTAATGACAACAGCGAAAACGGCAGCATAGTGACCTGTGTTACATAATGTGCCAATCCATCTGTCAGTCTGTCCCCTTGTCTGTCAGTTCATCTGTCCCATTGCCTGTCTGGCTGTCTGCACCTTTGTCTCGCTGTCTGTCGCCTTGTCTGGCTGTCCATCCATCTGCCTGTCCATCTGTTTGGCTGTGTGTCCATCTGCCCCCTTGTCTGTTTGTTCAAGCCCCTTTTTGTTTGTCTCTGTTCATTTTCCTTTGTGTCTGTCTGCCGTGTGTGTGTGTGTGTGTGTGTGTGTGTGTGTGTGTGGCGCTCATGCACAGTGATTTATTTCCATCTTAAGGGTTAAAATCTGAGTCAAACTTACAATTGGGGATAATGTCATGATTAGGGTTATTTTTAGGCATTGGGGGATAAGGGTTAGGTTTAGGCCTTAGGGCAGGGCTATTCAAATCCGGTCCTGGAGGGCTGAAACACGTCTGGTTTTTGGTTCTTGACCCGGCATCTCAGGTCTGAATCAGTTCCATATTTTTAGTAGAGGAAAAAGCCAGAAATGTCCCGGCCGTTCAGGACCGGATTGTAATAGCCTTGCGTTAGGGTAGGCTTAGGTTTTGGCATTGAAGTTAAGAAATTGTGGTAAAGGTTAGGTAAAGGCTATACTCAGGCCAAGATTAAGGCCAGAGGAAAGGAAACATAGGAGCCAATCAGGAGCCAGTTCCTGAGGGCCCAGGCCTGGCTCCTGATTGGCAGGCTGCTGGCTGGAGACAGTGACTGAGGTGAGGTTCTATGCAGCCCAGGCCCGGCTCCGGATTGGCAGGCTGCTGGCTGGAGACAGTGACTGAGGTGTGGGTTTTATGCAGCCCAGGCCCGGCTCCTGATTGGCAGGCTGCTGGCTGGAGACAGTGACTGTGGTGAGGTTCTATGGCCTTGGCAGTGTCCTCAGGTAGAGGCCACAGGGACTCATCACCGGCTACAGTCAAAGCCATTAGGCGCAGGTACAAGGCTCAACGCGGTCCTGTTACCCTGATTGCTTTTTAACCCCCTGGGATCATTTCGGGCGTCGTAAATCAGTGACAGGAGCTTAGAGAGAGGGGAGGAGCGGGCAGATCGGGCCGTCCCGACTCCCAGTCACTGAGGCAGAGGTTATTATGTAAGCCAGCCAGTCACAGCACGGCGTGTCTCCGTGTAGGTACGCTGCAGCCAATCAGGATGAGACTGCCAGAAGAGGACAGGTCAGTGTCGTGTCCTGTCCTGATATTTAGTTTTCTTCAGTGATCACACTGATCATGTTAATCTTATCGTGCTCTCCAGATTTTAACCCACTGACTTCATGTCACATTTGTTCCTTCCTATTGAGTCTGGTAGATAGCCCTTCACTGTAGCAGAGACAGACTCCAGATCTGCAACAGCAGGAAGGCTTTGTATAGGGACAGGGACCATTAGCAGCTTTCTGGTAGTACCAAGACATGGTATCTAAGACCAATGTTCTCCTAACAACAAATAGGACACCAGAAAAAATAGAGGAAGCATAACTAAGATTCAACAGGAATTACACCAGACTACTAATATGGGACTGATTTAGACCTGAGATGCCAGGTGAAGGCAACCAACTAGCAGGTAGAACCAAAACCCAGAAGTGTTTCTGTCCTCGAAATACAGACATGCAAACCAGACAAAAAATATCTTCACCCTCTTTGACAAGCACCAGACCACCAAAGGGACATCAGCAGACCACTAACTACCCCGAGACAAGGCAGAATATAGCCCAAATGGTTTTCTCCCACTTCACGACCTCAAGGAAACGTAAACAACAAACAAATAGATCTTGTCTATAACCTAACCCACTATCACTGGGTATGGTGAAATTCCAGCCCAAATTTGCTTTTCTCGCATATCTCATTACCTTAGCAAAAACAACAACAGTGTCATTCTCTTCCTATAGCAAAGCACACAGACATCTCTCTACATCAGCCAATGTGAGCCCTAGAGCCTTGTCTCTCTGAGTAAATTAAACAGATCTGTTTTACAGTGTTAAATAAAGCTGTGTCAAGCTGTATTGTCTTTGGTGCCAGGGGGAAGAGCCGCGCGTTCAGATGTAATGGATTTAATGATTTTTTCCCCCTGCTCTGGTAGTCCCTTCTATTAATCTTTTCCTGCTGTCGTGTGTCTGGACATTTCTGAGAAGTAGAGGCTTACAGTCTCTAAACATAATACTGCCCAGTCTTTATTAGGATTCAGTTTTATCCTACTGTTACCAGCATCACAGATGCAAACATTCACTTGCGCACTTACCCATGCACAAACGCGTGCGCACACACACACACACACACACACAAACACACACACACACACACACACACACACACAACACCCAATGCATATCTGATCCCTCACAGCAATATTTTTCCCCTCTAATCACATCTCTGTCCACTTCCAGCTTCATGATGATTTCCAGCCAGTGTTCTTTTCCTTTCCGTCAGAATGACATCAGCGGAGTGGCACCCTGCAAGGTAAACACAGTGAAACCACCACTTTACCTAGTTTACTTGACACACATTCACTGAGAATGCCATGAAAGTACAGGAGGTCACCTGTTTTCACCTCGACCGGAGGCCAATTGGAGATTGCTGATTCTTTACAGCTAAATCACTGAGTACTTTACCACCACAGAATGAGAAAAAAATCACCTAGGGGATGAGACCTAGAAGATGAGACAATGAGGATTATCTCAATGTTTCTTACACACACACACACACACACACACGCAAGCGCACACACTTCCTGCGTACAGGTCACACTGAAGACATCTTTACCCCTACCTGCATCAGGATATTTAGACAACACATTGAAGAGCCTGAACAGACATACGGATGTATTTCTCCATATTCAATGCTGTCTTGCATCTGGTACTTCTTTCTCATTGGTCAGCCTTTCTCTTTATGGATAAACAGTTGTGTGTGCTAAACATGGCATGGCTTTAATACAGAGTCAGTGAGCCAGGGCAGAAGGGATTGCTATAGGGTTAAACCAACATAACCCCTAACACGGAGATGAGTTCTATACAGCGGTCAACAACACGATTAGTGATTTCTTCTTGGTGGGACTTGCTCTCTAATTTAATGGAGACATTGCGATTTCAGCGTCCAAGGATTGGCGCCAGCTCATGGTGTGATAATTGATGGTGTAGGTAACACGGCGTCCGAGGTCCCTCTTTTTCCTCCCTGGTAGAAGCTTAAGACATATTAAGGAACACTCCGGAAAGGGGTTGATGTAAACCGCCATTCTTGCTGTTGCCGGGCTGGCTGATTGGCTGACCCTTGACACGGCAGAACGACATCTGGCCTGGGTGATCCCCTTGACCTTTGCAATGCTTAGATTTAATCATGCAGCATCTGTTCAGGATTAAACACATCTCCCCGGAATCACTGCACAGCGACACATTACATCCTTAGAAACACGTTTTTTTTGTCGGGGGGAGGTGGGCGCTTGGCGAGCGTGTGATAATAACACTCCCGCCAATAACATCTCGATAATAACATTCCGTTCTCAGTTAACAAAACTCATCCAACATGTTCAGGAGTTCACGTCACTTGGTCACACACCTGATCTTAATGGAAGTTTGTTTCATTTCAAACAACACTGGAGACCACACCTTTACACCTCTGGAAACCACGCCTCTACACCCCTGGAGACCACACCTCTACACCTCTGGAAACCACGCCTCTACACCCCTGGAGACCACACCTCTACACCTCTGGAAACCACGCCTCTACACCCCTGGAAACCACGCCTCTACGCTCCTGGATATCTTAAGAATTGAAATTGTTCTCCATTTAGTCAGGACAACATTCTGTGTCCCCGAAAAACAATTTCCAGTCCTCTGGTTTGCCGGTTTCTGAGAAAATAAATCCATCTATAAAGTCAAATCCAAAAGGAACTGAATGAGCATCACGTTATATGATGAAAGCCCGTCTGGGATCATGCCGTAATCTGCTATTGTGACCACTTCAAATTATGCGGAGTAAGGAAGATTTAAAAGTTATTTATTTTGACATTTAATTCACATTGTATTGTCCCCCTGACTCGGGTTGAATCATGGATTATGGATTTGCCTTTGGCGACGTGCGAACTTTCTTGGAAATGCATCAACCCGAGAGCTGGTGAAAATGTTTGGGGACACAGGAAGAACCATCCAGAAAGCCACGCCCCCACCCACCTCCTCCCAACCACGCCACGCCTCTACCTCAACATCTTTGTAAAGGAGCACTGAACCAGATCATCATACCCAATTGAACTGAGAGAGCCTGGTGATTCACTGACATGTTAAAGAAGATGGGCTTGTACGAGGCTTCGATCAAAATGTGGAGTCTACTGTTGGTCTCACAGGAGGACGGGAGCTGGGAACCTCTGCTATATGTTTACACTGTGGCTGTAAACAGTAATAACATGACAAATTCCTGCAACAAAAGATCAAATTCATATATCGCATCTTTACTGTATACTGTACTCCCTACGGGACACTGGTTTATTTGTAGTCAGCTAACCACTTTTATTTCAATACAAGTGACCTTTCAGACTTTTCCTTCAGTCAACTAATCAACTGCCTTTTCAAAGCCCGATTTACACCAGCCATCACAAAAGACCCTGAAACCCCTAAAGTGTCAAACAATAAGACACCTTCGCATTTTAACTCTGGCAGACAGATTTAAATCTGTTGTCATAGTAACACCTGCAACGGTCAGAGTCGAGATTGCTGTACTTGGCCAGCAATAAACAGAGACACACGCCACCAAACAGGGCTGTACAATGCAGGTAAATGTGAACTATCACACGGAGATGTGATGTCAAAGACAGTTTCTCTGGCTGGCTATCAGTCTGCCTCCTCTACACTGCAAGGAAATGTCTGATGGACACTGGAGAAAAATACCACATCCTGAGCCCGCTCGTACTACACCGTCAATCCACTGTGGCTGGTTTTCAAAAGGTCATCTGTCCAACATTCACCTGTCGGATAAGATTAATAGATTAGAAATACCAAATGATTGACCGTAACGGGGACTTGTGTCCTATTGATTATATTTCTGTGCATTCTTCCCTTTCCAGGACTGATCGGGTCCGTGGCGGGGTGATGTAGGGTGCGTAGCGATGTGAGTCATGACCTTGCTGCAGAGCCCGGTGATGTCACAGGTTCCTTGGCCAGTGATGCCAATCGGGCCAATACCCAACAACTCCCAGGCCCTGGATCACTGATAATATGGGTCTGTAAACCGACTGGTCGGCCTCCGCTACCCTGTCGATGAAACCTTTATACCAAGATGTAATTCAGAATTTCCAGAGCCACTGGGGGTTGGACCACTACTTCTCTTTATTTTGTGGAGCCATTTATTAATGGGTCATTTTGAAATGATGATGTTGGTAGCACAGCAACAAGCTGCCTGTCTGTGCTGACAGAAACTTGTCACCTTAAACACTGACTTGACCTGTCCTGTTGTTGCTGGAATTTCCGGCAGAAAGTATGGCTGAAGCCAAAGCTGTTCATCTCACAAGGTCCACACGTAGCCTGTCAAAGAACAGAACGTGGAAACCAAAACGGTGACAAGCTGTCCGACTGTCTCCCTCTGTACTCTGTGCTTGCACCTGTTATTTCGGTCCCAGCAGTACTAACTAGACAGGTAATGAAAAATGTACAGAACTTCTGTGCTACATGGCGCTGCATGTCTTCACTTGTCTGCACAAGATGCCACGGCTTGACAAATGGCCGCCAACTTCAACCTTCGGTAATGGCCAATGCAGAGCCAACCTTCTTCACTGGACTCTGTGCAGACAGACTTGTATTGGGTTTTCGGAAACAAATCCCAAGAATCCAACTTGTTCTGTGCTCGAAGGCCTACCAATACATCAAAGAGCGATGAATCAGTCACACTCAATCTGGAATGTCACAGAAGAGTGTAACAAATCACCACGGGGGTGTAGGAGTTTGTTGCAGCTCCACTATCTGGGGTTACACTCAAGTAAAAGGTTTTACTGGAAAAAATAAAAGGGGTCCATCTTCAGAGATTCTGCGAAATTTGCAGGTTGGAAACAACAAGGTTTCCTACAGGTGTAACCGAACACATCATCAGCACCACTGACTGGAACAGTGTTTTGCTTACACCTGCCTCTCCCCTTTGAATGTTTTGAGGTGACTTCTCTTGGGCCCTGGCCAATTAGGCAATGACCTGCAGGTGTAACGAGGATGATGAGCCCAAGGTTTGGTCGCCCTGGAGGGTGTCCAGCAGATCCGAGCTTTGTCTCCACCTGGTGGTGGCCATGTGGCGCTGCACCAATGTAACATGGCTTTATGTTATGAGAGGTATTCGCTGTATATGAGTAACGTATAGGTTTTAGAGTTGACGCTGTAGCATTTTTAAAGTATCCAAGTCGGATGTCGTGATGATGGATTGGGTATTGTACCCAAAACCGTTAGCTGTAACCCATTCATTGACAGAAATGAATCTCCATTAGAACTTTATATCAGCATCTAATTTCAGGAATTTTGGATGAACTTCGGTCCAGAGAGACTTGCAGGAGCAATTAGGTGCCTTGCTCAAGGGCACAACATATTCTTCACCTAGACTGATGGGGGAATTGTGTGAGTGACCTCCCATTTCGGGCTGGTGGGGTAATATGTTGTTTACATGTACATAATATATAAGTGGAATCACTGTCATTCTTTGGTTACCCATGAAAATTCAGGTTCGAAAGTGAGTAATTTTGATGAAATGGGGGTGCTTATCAACACATGTCGGAGTACAGTTTTTTGGGGAGCCCTTTGTCTCAACACCGCCACAGTACAGGCACCTGAACACTCAGGAACCGAAGACCCCTAAACAGGAGCTCATTCTCCACAGCAGTCTGTCTCCTCCACTCTCCTTTTCTCTGGGGATTTTGAGGCTAAGAGCTTCAGCATCCCTCCTCCTTCCTCAGCGGAATCTATTTTAAGCCTTTGCTCTTTTCCAACTCCAAGCAGCTACACTGAATAATAACGGTTCAGCCACTGTAAAAATGTAAATGGAATTGTGCTTACGGTGTTAGCCAGGGAGACTTTTTTTGAGAGGTTAGCTGATGCCCGCTGACATCAGAAAGACCAGCTTGAGAGTGACATCACCGTGATCACCTCTAGAGCCTGGTGAGGTGAATGCTGGGACATTAAAAGGACACTGTAGAATCAGCAAAAACTAAACAAAACGCACCTTTGGGGAAAATCTTCACACAGCCGTATGTAAAACAAAGACAGATGACTCAGACCTCTAACTCCGTACTGAGGTCTTACTGCCATCGGCTGGTGACGTCACAGCTAATGTCATATTGCTCACGGTTCCATTAATTGGACCCTCTTATTCAAAGCAACGTACCGGAGCAATTAGGGGTCAAGGGTCATGCGCAAGGACACACCGACAGATTAATGACCGGCTTGGGAGTCGAACAGCCTCTTGGTTCATCGCCCAATGCACCCCCCACCTGCAGTGCTGTTTCACGCAACAAATCTACATACGAAAAAATACAAGCACAAATAATCGAACGTATTATAAAATTATCGACTTGGCTAAACAACATGGCAGCAAGCACTAGTACCAACGCAAAGATCATGAGACGAGCAATACGCAACACTTGTTCACAGTTTTCTCCTCACGCTTTCAGTGTGGTCGTCAAACCAACTCAGGCCTAGTTGCACATCTTGGTTGTGACTAGTGATGGCCAAACAAGGCTTCATTATTTAGCGTTATTTTAGGAGAAGATTATAATGCTGGCAGCACACAGATTTTCTTTACCACAATAAATGCAATCATTTAAATGTATATGGCAATATAGTTAACAAATCTAGTCCGTATAAAAGAACAGACAAGAACAATATTGTAATGGACAGTAAACATATATATATATACCTATCAATGATGTCTTTTATAGAAAATCTGAGTTAGCATTGCTAGCATAATATACAGCTGCTAGAAGAACTGCAATGAAGCCCCAAATGGCCATCACTAGTTGTGATTCTCTTAGATGCTGTGGATATTGACCCAGAATGCTGTTAACAGCCTGATCCACAAGGCCATTGAAGTAATTAAGGACAGAAACCAGTAGGACCACTTGCTGGTAATTGACATATTCCTTGTTATGGATGAAAAAAGTTCAATACTTCCAATGTTCAAGTAATTTTTATTCATTTTACACCAGGTGACATTTTACTGTAGCAGCATAAGTTACAATGTCTTGAGGTATTTCTATGTTCACGTATGACACACAGGCAATCAACTCATCCTTTCTGAATCATCCAAAACGTAAGAAAACAGACAAACACCGACTGACACACACTAGTGTGTTGTGCAGTGGCTTCTCAGAGTCAAGTGGTGTTCAGGCTGGAATTCTAGTTAGTGTTGCAGTGTTGGCTGTTGAGAGAGACAGAGACAGTTCCCGTTCACATCAGGTCAGCGTAAAAGGTTTGAACACTGAACTGAACCGTTCAAAAATACGATTTATTTCAAATGTACGCTACTCTGGAGAACTCACCCTCTGTGTCTCCACCCTCTCAGGGGAGGAGGGGGCACAGACGGACAGAGACCGCTGCAGGGCTTGCGTCTTTTGGCTTCTGCCAGATCCCTGTGGTCAAACACCCCCGCCCCCCGGTGTACTGACCAGGGCCTCCCCCTGCTGCGGGCCAATGGGTGGGGACATTTCCCCGACCCGGTCGGACCAGAACCTGGCAATGCCCAGTGTAATACCTGAGGTTCTGTGTGGCGTGTCTGCGAGGGACATGGCTTCTTTCCAAGCAACGAGAGGGCGCCGTTGATTGGTCCTTGAGAAGAATGGGCAGATTTTGGGGAAGGGGAGTAGATTCTGGCAGGGGATCCCTGTGACTGTGTCGGATAGAGCAGCTTCGTCCCAGCAGAGCAGCTTCGACCCAGCTCTTGGAGTCCGGCCTTACTGGGTCGGCCCACAGCTTTACAAGGCCGATCTGGAACTGTCTGTGGGGGGCCAGAGGGCTGAGATTTGATGCCGGGCTGGTTGGCCAGGGGTTTGGTCGTGGAAGGGTTGTGCGAACCGCTCTTATCGGTCTCTGATTGTCCTGAGGAGGTGGGGCCTGAGAAAATGGAGGCGGGACTAGAAGAGGAGCAGTTCTCCCTGTCTGTCGCTTGAAGGGGGAAGGAAGGAGGCCTGAGGGAGGAGGGTGTGCAGGGAACAGCGGCTAGACCGCCAACACGTCCCGTCGACCTTCCAGTGGAAGCAGCTCGGGGAGACTGAAGACCTGAAATGACTTGAGGTATTTTCCTAGTTAGAAAACAAAAAGACGGTTTTTATAAACAAGTCATGAATGTTCTCAAGCACCTTGTGTACATGATTCCCCCTGAGTGGGGCGACAACGCGTGTCTGCGGAGGGAATCTCAAAAGCACGCCGTTAACTGACTGCATCCTCCCTCCATTAGGCGCGTGTCTCCGTAGCAACCCACAGACGACACGGAGGACAGGTGTAGCCGCCACTCACGTCCGGAGGCGTGCGCCGATCTGCTGCTCCACCATGGCACTGACGGCAAACCGCAGGCGATGTAGCCGCCGGTCGAAGGTGAACACGCTGCAGCTCAACGTACGACTCCCGAAAGTGCAAAGCTACGGGGGACGGGAGACAGAACGGGGAACAGACGTTGAAGCTAACGGACTGTGCTTGGCGGGATGTGGAACAAGCAGCGGTTTCCTAGGAGATGTGTTTGGGAAACACTGAACACAAGGTACACCACATACATGAAGCTGACAGTGTTTCATCAAAAACTACCTGTACGATTTCTAAATTGGGTTGAGAGAAAACGGTAACGATAACAACAACAATATATATACACAACTACGGTTAGGTAGGTGACCTCCAGTTGACAAAATGTGTTTCTAAAAAACGTAATAGTTGTCATTTCCAAACAACGGAGGCACAAACTTGTTTTGATGGTTGGAGCTACAAAAATATTCCAACTCCATTAGTGATAAAGACTCCACAAACATGGAGAGTACAGGGCCAGGAGGAAAATCAGATGGGAAGAAAAACACCATCAACTCAGTCTTTTACACAGACAACAATCACTTCCTGATTCTACCCGGACATATTTCTAATCAAGTCTGATCTTCAGTTATTATTAGAAAAGCCATTGTGACAAATTTACATCCAAAAGGTGATAAAACATTGTGATAAAATGGTGTGCAGGGCAACAACAATATGGCGTGAATACAGAAAGGATGAGACTGGCTACAGGGAGATCACTGTGATGTTTCCGGTTGTAATTGCTGTTAGGCTTGCTCACCCCGAGAGGTTTAGGGTGCCAGGAGGAGGCTGGCAGATCCTGGCCCTCATCCCCATCGTCTTCCTCCATCTTCTCCTGCTCCTCCTCTCCTCCACTCTCCTCTCCGCTGAATGGGAGGCCCTGGCTGGAGGGGTAGGGGGCCTCCTGCAGCCGTTGATCCCCCGGAACCTGGTCCGTATCCACATGCTCCTCCGCCTCGGGCCTGGTCTCCAACGGCTCCCTGGACCTGCAGCCGGGAAACATGATGTCAGCGTGGTGTTCAGTTGATGAAGTTCCAGGGAAGTGACGGGTCATCGTAAAGATAACAGGCCCGGTGCTTTGCCAACGTGGGACCTAATGAGCGCAACACGGTCCGAGACAGGACAGGGACAACCTGAAACATCCCTGGGTTTGAGTGACCAACTGACGACTATCATTTACCGGAGATCTGTGATGCTGAAGGTTTGTCGGGTGCTGTTCCAGGTACCCGGGCGGTCCCCGGGAGGCTCTGTGGGTGTCGAGGCCACTTTGGGGACCGTGGGTGCTGTGTCCCTGCTGCCTGGGGGACAACTTGAGTCTTTGGGTTGTTTGGAGCCAGCGGCAATGGAATGGATCTGTTGTTGGGGAGGGGGTTTATCACAAGGACAGGAGGACAACAGACAGCAGGATTTGGAAAATAAAATAGAGTTAGTGTGTGATTCGGCTGGCAGTTCAGACAATGAATCTATTCTTAAATCTTTCCTACGTCAAAACTACAAATCTGGATTACATAATTACATTACTAGAAATCTGAATCTTGTACTCTTTACTGATAACAGCTGTTAAGTAATATGCGATTAAAAATTACAATAAAACCAGTTTAAAATGCCTGTTGTTGAAACTATGACATTCAAATAGCTTACATTGCACATGAGCTGCCGGGTACAACGCTTCTTCTTTCCTGGGTCCAACACACCACAGTGCTTCTTCAGGTCACACTCTTTCTCTGGGGAGAAAATAAACAAACTGTTTTATTCTAATGATATTAATAGATATTCCAAAATGTTAGGACAAAACACAAAACAGCTACTTCATTTTGACTTCCCAAGAATATTCAACACATTCGGTTAAAGAAAGCGTGGAGCTCTACTCACCGTAGACATTTTTGTACGTCCCTGGTGCCCAGAGGTCCTGAGGTTCCCTGGCCTCCTCCTCCAGAAGCCCTGTACCGGCCACAGTCTTCTGCAGCGGGGGCTTCTCCAAGGAGGAGGCGATGGAGGGGCCCCCTCGAGGAAGGGGCCCCATGGGCCACGGGGGGACCCTGGGTTGAGGGCTGGAGGAGTGGGGTGGAGAGAGAGGGGTCTCCTGAGATGGTCTCTCCACTGGTGGTAAACTAAGAGACAAGACAAGTGGCCAACCCAGGCTCAGATCGCGTACCAACTCTACAGTTTCACCTCCGGCATGCTGCCGCCTTGCCATCAGCTGCGTGTCAATGCAACTCACCCCACCCACTTCTGTACTTTGGCAGGCCGGAATTGGGTCTGTGGCGACCCGGCGGAAGGTCCGCTCTCCCGGGTCTTCTTGGGGATGGCTTTGCGCGAGATGGGTCCACTGAGCCGGGAGCGCTGTTTGGGGTCAGGGGGAGAAGAGCGCCGGCCGCAGAACTTACTGACGGAGCCGTGCCTCCGCTCACAATGCTTCTCGAACGCCTGCGGTTTCACCACCTGAAAACAAAAAGATACTCAGCGACTCTTGGTGAAATGACTGAAAACAAACACCATCGCCAACGCCATCGTCAGGACACTCACCTGGCCACAGTGGTTGCAAACCACCAGGAAGAAATCGTCGTGTGCCGGGCAGTGGCCGTATGTGAACATATCTGCATGGGGGAAAATATGACACAAACACGTAGCACGTTATGGGAAACCTTAACCCTGAGAGTGCATATCTGCGCCGAAACATTGGCAGTTATAACCCAACAAATCCCCAACAAGTGTGCAATATTTATTGTATTTAGAAATTACACCCTGTGACGTTAAATGCAGGGTGTCAGTTTGGACGCCTCCCATTGACTTTAATGTGCTCGTTTCCACATTACAGAGACCCCATCTCGATAAAATGACTGAAAACACGGCAGAATCCTCCTCCTCAACAATCAAAAGTCATATCAAACCTAGCAGCTCCTGAAGCTGTTGTTGCTTTTGTTGTGGTGGTTCTCATCAGATCAGGCAGCATCATCATTCACTCACCGTCCTTCCCAAGCGTCATGGTATTGACCACCTTCTTCGTGTTCTTGTAGCATTCTTCCACATCAGTGCCTGGGGAACAGAGAATTGTGTCAAAATGGCAGTTGAGCTTACTTCCTGTGCGTGGGAGACGAAAGTGGGCACAAACAAATCTCTACACGGAAGGAGCCTTGCACGCCTCCTGTCTCTATGTCCTGTTGTCCTAATTACTCATTTAAGTCGCCACTAAATAAGAGCACTTCATGATTTGGAAATGGACGGATTTACAACCAACAAGTGATTGGATGTCAGGAGTCAAAGCAGACAGGTTGCTAATTGACCTTACGATAAAACACTCAACTTAGAAGACCAATCCAATCAATGACCCAACGAACTACCGATAGCCATTAAGCTGATAAAGCTAGACGGCTAGTAGTGTTTTCTAAACTCTTTACTTCCAAACACAACAACCCCCAAGTGGGAAAACTTATAGCAACTGAAAACTATGTATATTTGTAGAGCGTATCCACCGCTAGTTTATTTAATGTTAGCTAGCTAGGGAGTTGGAACAAATCCATCACGCGCTAGGACCTAGTGGGTCTTTTGTTTGGGTTGAGGTTTAGTTACTGGGGCTCGTGCTTTATTGCACAAATATATCACTATAAAATAATATCACTATTTGACGTAAGTCATTTGGTAGGTGAAGGTCACGACTCACCTTCGTGTGTTTGAATATTAACCATATCAATCCAAGAACTCCAATTTAATCCAACAAAATCGTCGAGGATAGGATTCCGCCGATCTAAAGCGGCCATTGCTGACCTGGCGTGTTCACGTATCGACACCATCAGTGTACGCGCACAAGACCCGCGTCATTAAATTCGTTCCCGCGTCTCAACCGAAAGGTAATTTGAGAAAGTTAGCCACCAATGCCCAGAGAACGGCCTCAAACTCTGTAGCCATGCCGTAAAGGCAAACACATCAGACTAAATTCAGGTCAGATTCCAAAACAGAGAATGTGCAAATAACAAAAAAGACACAGCACACATTTTCCAGCTCCTTTCCTTTATTGAATGAGAGCATTTTGTGTTCAATTCCCACAACTTGGTGTGTTAGAATAATGATATAGCCTGCATTACACTTTTTTTATCCCTCTGAGAAACTGTGAAGCCAGATAGCAATTAACTAAATATGATGGGTACCTGCAGTAAATGAAATTGGTAAAAGTATTTTGCCTTCCCTTGTCACAGCATTGAGGTAGAAGAGAGGCAACAAAACAACATTGGTTACAAATACGAAACAATCAAAACAATATATTTTTGTCTTTTTTATAGAACAAAGTTGAAATGTGTGACCAGAATTTCGGAACCTTGACATTTAACTGAAAACAGGAGCTCGCTGGCCTTACTTTCAAAACATTATTTTAAAACATATATCCCAACCAGGTGGGACAAAGGGTAGAAAAAAGGCATATTCAAAAGATCACATGAAAAACTGTATAACATCTATGGAAATGTCTAATAATCTTTGACAAAGTGACCACTTTTGCTTAACATCTATGAAGGGTTAAATGATCAGGGTATCTAAAGAGTGAACATGTAACGGCCTGTAACAATGTACCATGGTTTTAAGATGGATGTACCTACGTTTTTTATATACACATATAAAAAATATAAAAACACAACACTATTCACAAAGACAGTGTGAGATGGCAAACACTGGTTTTGATAAAAGACAGGAAAAATTGCATCATGGCTCTTTTATAAACCTAGGGAATCACTCAAGTATGTCACCATGTGAAAGATACTGTTGATACAAATAAGAGTCAACCACATGAAACAACGCTACTTCTGCTTATTCAGTTTAGTTTCAATTTAATGTAGATACTTTACTGAATACTTTAAGAAGTCAATGTTGGCGATGCATGAAATAGTGTGTCTAAAATCCCGACTTGAAGGAATAGTGCAAGACTCATAGTCAGGGGAACATGCTTGCAATTCCAGGAACCATCCAGTACCAACAAGCGTGAAAATATTTGCAATCTCTACTGTCAGCCCATCTGGATAAGAGTGCCAGCTAAATGACACACAAGTTAAAGAAGTAAACGTGTAGCGCTAACGGTGGTAACATGTAGCGTTAACGGTGGTAAGGTGTAGCGCTAACGGTGGTAAGGTTTAGCGCTAACGGTGGTGAGGTGTAGCGCTAACGGTGGTGAGGTGTAGCGCTAACGGTGGTAACGTGTAGCGCTAATGATAGTAAGCTGCCCTCCAAACTGCCTTAAATTAAATCATTACATTAAAAGACATTTGAAAGGGAGCAGAAACAAACTTGTTAGCAGGGAAGCTTCCGCCTGTTAGGCCAGTTGTCCCATATCACTTCCTATAACTTCCCCTGTTAGCACTAACCATTTACTTTTTTCAAATCTGAAAGGGTGAGTATGTATACGTATAAACAAATATGTACATCGACACAAACAGGTTTAACCAGAGTTGTGGATCCGGTTTCAATGGGTGGAAGGGATGTTAGGGACAGTGCCATGAAAGAAGGCTCTGGGAGGAAACAGGGACCAGCTGTTTGACACCCCCAGAATGCCCAGTTAAGTTGTAATGGGCCTGACCCCAGAACTCCTCTCTACGTTGGCAGGCGGGGTGGCGGCTGACTTGTGGAATGGAGTCTCCTTGAAGATGAACCAGCAGTTACCCCCCCACAATATCAGGTTCAGAAATCCAAAGGTCTGCATCGAGGTGGGGACAAAAAGAAACATGGAAGAGTTATTTTCCCCACTGGGTCCGTTTCAGTCTGGTGTTTGCAAGCACATTGGGGATCGTTGAAATGCGATATGGCCGTTTGACTTAAGGGCATTTGAAAAAGAAATTGTACTGCACCAGGTAAATGCTATGCTGAGAGATCATCACAAACCAGGTTGTCCTTTACACGGAGGCATTCTAGGTCCCAGGTTCAGTTAAAGACATTTCCATAACTGGGAAAGTGCATTGGTGAGATCTCATTTGGTACAATTGATTGGTGTTACGGAGTGCCTGGACCATTTCCTAAGCTAATAAATGTAGATATAAATGATCAGTCAACTAAAAGACGTTGACTTTACATTTTCAGTGTTGAATCCTGATGTCAAAGCAGATGTGTCAAAGAAATTGAGGAACTTGGTAAAATAGGATTTTGGAACCCGGGTGAAGTATATGTCTGAGTAGGTAAATTACCTTGGTGAAGTCTGTGGTTATACTTTCACATTACATTATAATTAATTGTCCTAAGAACTCTGCAGAATACTACTTTTAAAGTCATTATTAAGTAATATGTTTTATTTTTTATTATTATCTGGAACCAGATGAAACAGGCCTACATTAATCACAAGCATTAATCTAGAGGAAAAACCTTTCAAAAAAGGAAGCTTGAAAAAGGTGTTGGGTCTTTGCAAGGAAAGAAAAATACAGAATATGGAATGCAAAATAAAAACTGCAATACGACAATTTATATGTATACCCTGGGTTCCTTTGGTGTAAACCCTGAATAAGAAGTAAACATATACAATAACATGCATAATAATAATAATTAGAACGCACCACAGAGGAGTTGAGTCGTCCCATCTCTGGAAAAGCACCCTGAGTGCACTTGTTGCTGAGGTCCTTGCAGGTGGGAATTAGGCTTAACAGCGTATCTGGACTGGTAGCCATCTTGACATCGGTCAGACCTTTACCCCAGGCTGAGGAGGACACCAGCCACAGGAAGGCAAAGGCTCCCGTCACCAGCAGGTCCTGTGTGAAGGATGGGTGACAGAGTGAATAAAGTTAACAGGGAAAACCGATGACCGGCCTGCCATCATCGCCACACACCGTTGCAACACGACCCAACAGAACCAGGCCAACTCACCACGGTGGGACCACCGCTCTGTGTGTAGACGTGCTGGTAGCCCAGGTAGAGCACCAGGGAGGCGGTGCTGTACAGGAAGGCCAACACCCCGATACAAACGTAGAACTCAGCAGAGGAGGAGTAGTCTCCGGTCAGATACAGCAGCCTGGTACTGGAGTCGTTCTGACATGTAGGGACCTGGTAGTGTTGGGCCATCAGCCTGTGGGATGAGATGTGTACCGAGCGGTTCAGTAGGAGGACCCACCATAAAATGATGCGTTTGTATCAGTTCTCCTTACCTGAATGGATAGGCGAAATCCACAGAGACTTCTTGGCTGTCTTTGATCTCCTTACATAAGATGTTGATACTCGCGGAGCCAGCGTAACCCGACGTCGTAGCAAAGGCAAATATGGAGAAGACCTGCAGATATACAAATCCCAAATGACAAGCCGCAAGACTGTCGTTACACAAAGAACGAAGATCAGCAGTAAGTGCTTTTACAGATACCCAGCTTGAAACCCCAAAGAGCAAGCAACAAGAGTTGAGGCACATTGGCTAGGAAAATCTCCTCAGCAGGGCCCCGATATGACAGAATATTTTACTCTCCTAAAATGATATTCCGTACAAACAGTGCAGATATGTCTGACTTCTTCCCCTAATGTCAGTTGGCTTCAAAGGTTCAAAACAGCATTTGTTGTGACACAATCGGTCATATAATACTGCTCAGATGAGTTTGGAGGAAGCCAACTATGACTAGATCATACTAACAAGTCATCGTGGATGAGTAACAGGCTCTCACTCTCACACTCACAAACACACACTTTCTCTACAGAATGGCATCCTTCCTCACAGGAAGTGATTTCTAGTAGTGCAGTACTGGTGATATTTCTGTCCCAATAAACACCCTACGCCCCGTATAGTACACGAAAGTTGCTGGACAGTGTGAGGAATAGGCTGGAATGTGTGATTCTAGGGACAATGACTAAAATCCAACTGAAAGGGTGATAATCAGAATCGTTCGAGACGTTAAGTGAGAACTACTTGTGGAATGTAAATGTCCTTCGGTAGCATTGCTAATCTACGGTCGAACGCTGATCTGAATACTGTAGTATCCTGATATGTTGCTGGAACGTCACGTTTCACGGATAGATGAACCGTAAGATATACGTCGTGTCACTGTTCTGCAGGCCGACCAAACGATTACTCAAGGGCTACCAGACTGTCCACATGTTTTTTTTTTTTTTTAGCCCTAACCCTTACACAAACTCACACACAGGCTTGGTAAATGTGTACCTGTTCCTTGTGAAGATTTCTCTGGCTTTTTTATATTTTTGTCTTATCAATTCATTTCTTTTTAACAGTGCATTATTGGAAAAGGCACTGTAACTAAACATTTCACTGTTAGGCCACACCCAATTTTGAATATTCATACGACAAAAAATATTTGTAAAGAAAGCCATAAAATCCTTAACAAAATATCCAGACAAGATGTGAAAGCTTTTACAAACTACAATCTTTCATGTTGAGTTTGCGACGATATTGTTCTAAACTATCTCAAAGAATTGCGTATTATTGTTTAAGTTTAATCTATTTTTTGAAAGCCATTCTGGTTGGTGAAACCGTTTGAAAAGTCACTCTGGTTGCATAATTGATGATGATTTGCAAAATGACAACATTATTCTACACTTGATACATTGAAATGATCCCCTTGGCAGTAAACACAATCGCCGAAACAATAAATAACACAACGGAATTGATCTTACCCATTCGAGCAATCGTATAAATGCCAATGGCTCTTTCAAAAGTCCCAGGTCAAGATTAAATCCTGAAGTCATTATTTTCTTTCGATGGTAAGGAAAAAGGCAAACAGTTGTTATTAGCTAGATAGCTGAGTAAACAAAGTTTTGATTATGAACTTCATGCAACCACCACATAGATTTCCTCGTATTATTTCTGTGCACGTTGGAAATTGAACTTTAAAGAGATACACTCTAAACACTCGTTTCATTGCGTTACCTGGGCGATCCCGTCCATAGTAGACTTGTCCACGTTTATCTGGACTATCAGAGAGCTCTCACTTTTTTTTCTTTCGAGGGCGGTTAACAGGAAAACCTTGAAGCCTTGTTTCAGAAACTGTGTCAAACTTTTTTTCCTAGCCCCAAGTGAACAGGGTGGCCCACGTGATCGTCGTCGTTGGTGACGACAGCATAGTTCGCAAGGGATGAATAGTGAAGAATATGTGCGTATTGAAGGGTTTAATTTTTGGAGTTGTGTCCCAGTTCCGTGGGCGAGCTCCGTTTGCTGTTCTGCCTATTCATCAATCTCTTGTGTTATAATAACTAAACGTGTTTATTCTATTGAATCAATCTGACGAGCAGCTGCGGAGCCACGGTTGGTAACAGCTGTTCTAACAACTGCATGTTAAGCTGAAAATCATCCTGTTTATTCAGCCAACCTAGGAAATAAATATACAATACTAGGATTGTATTACGACCAGGATTTTTGTATTTTTTTTCGAAAATGACTGAATTCATTAATTGTGACGTGTACTGTACTTCTCTCCAGGACGCGCAGCGCTATAAAGGACATCTGTCACAAGGGTGCACCATTTCTACTTCTAGCAAGGTTGTCTGGTCAAATCCAGCGCGTAACTTGTAATCAAATACGTGCAGGAACTGACAAATCACACATTAGACTATGTTCAGCAAAATGTACATGTGAATGAGTCTAGTTACATTTAAGTACCCTATACCAGATCTCTTGGCCTGAAAAGGAACCTGAACGCTCTTTGCATAAAATTAGAAGTACCGGAACCCCGTTCCGGACCTGTCCGCCCCAAGACAAGCACCGGTCAAATCTATCCGTCTCACTTAGGGTCTATATAATCAGAGTGACCGTTAGTAAGAGTGTGTAACCTCTAACCCTATCAGGATAGGGTCCTCTTTTTCCTCATCACAAACCTGTTGACAGTTTCAGTAATACATGACTTCAGGGCGGGAACATGCACATGTGATCTTTAACGTCGACTGTTTCAGAAATTCTCAGGAAGACAGAGGTCAGGCGGGCTTTACAGGTCGATCAGGACTCGATCAGGATTTCCAGCCACCTGAAAATGTGGCTGGATGTGGCTGGAAGTCCTGATTAGGTCCTGATCTCTGCCACATGTTACCTGGCCCACAGAAACTAAACAGGACCATTTTCAAACATCATTCCACCCCAAGCAGTTACCTGGTAACAGCTGCTATGTACTGCTTTCAAACATGCGGATAGCATTGCATGTACTGGACCTCTTTATCTTCAACTATGTAAAACTGTACAGACACATTTCTTACATTATCACATGATGTTGCCACCATACACAGACATTAAATTGTTAAATTATATTGGGATTTGAGACGTGGGGGAGCCCTACCTTCTACTTTCCAGCTGTATCTAAAATGTTAAGTGTACAGGACCTCAACTTCCTCTAAGTCACATTTGGACCATATGTTGGCTCCCACCCACCACACACACACTCACACACACACACACACACACACACTCACACTCACACTCACACTCACACTCACACACACACACACACACACACACACACACACACACACACACACACTCACACATACACACACACCTCAAGGGCGTCGGAGTGAGTTTCATATTGCGGGGACACGTTTAAAAGTTTTGTATAAAGTGTTTTTATTATTGTGGCAGTGACCAATTTATCTATTACATGCTGCTCGCTCCTACAGTCTTAATGTATTATATATATATATATATACTTTATATTTACGCAACTTTCACCTAGATATTGTCCCTATATGGTCAAACTTTAGTAGTACCTCTTAAGTTCTTAAAAATCTTATTTTGTTATGGATGTATGTACTTAGCGATGAGAGATTATACAGATTCTTGCTCCACATGAAAGTCTCAGAATATTACATTTTGTCGTCTCTTGGACGAGTTGAGGAGCTTTGTCGAAGTCCTTCCTCTCTGTGGTCACAACGACAGTTCAGTGGTTTCCCCTCCGAAAAGGAAAGAGCAGGCCAGACTGAGGAAGGCACAGAATGCCACCAACGCCCAGACAAGGATCGGCCACCCAAATATTGTTACACAAGACCTGGTCTCCATATCGCAGGGCACAACTACAAGAAGGAATAAGAGTTTCTTTGTCTTCCACCTATTGACATTTGACCAGGCGGCATGTTTGTGCGTTGGAGGAGAGGCTGACCTCACATTGTCGGCTTCCTTGTTTTTTCCCAAATGGCACCCTACCAACATTTGACCAGATCTGCCTCCAACATGGTGTCCAATGCCCAACTCAGTCCACCATGTCGGACCAGCAGCCCTGGTCAGAAAGAAGTGCACTACAAAGAAAGTAGGGAGCCTGTCGGTACTGGACTAGATGTGGTTGATCGTGTGGCTTAGTCACTGGCTTCGTCAGCATGGTGCTATTTCTTTTGAAATAACACCACACACACACTCTCTCTCTCTCTCTCTCTCTCTCTAACGGAATTACATCTCTTCCATCGAATTTCTTTTACCAAGAATAAAAAACAAGTTTTTAGAGCATGGCACATGCCAGACCATTTCTACAAGGGGCCAAAGCTACCCTCACCACTGTGAAGCCGCTCTGAATTAGAGTGTCAGCCAAATCACCTCCAGGTACATTTACTGCATTAAAAAGGTGTGCCCTACAACTACATCGGCCCATAGTATATACAAATTACTGCTGAAAAACTACTAACACAGCATAATGCATTTAAAGATACAATATATAAATGCCCTACATACACGTGCTGTACCTAATTCACACTATAGATGGATCTTTTGTGACTGCTGTGGCTGGTGTCGTTCTGCAATTAGAGATGAAGAGAAAGCTGTTGAAAAAGTTGATGGGGAGTTTTACTGACTCAAACAGGTTCTGTAGGCAGTTTCCTTGAAGGCAGAAATTAATTGGTTTAGTCAGTGGAGAGGGCGGAGCTTAAGTTCTCACCATGAATTCCCTTAATTTGAGTTGAATTCATTAACTGTTTGGGTGAGGCTCTGGGTTAAGTTTGAGAGTATGGACATGCACTTGGTGAAATGTCTATTTTGAGCATTTAGCCCGAAACTTAGCTCTTTTCATTAAATGAACCGATCACATACATTTCTGCTTCCAGAGCAGATCTCCCCGCAAGTACTGTTCGAATAAGCAGAACTCCAATGTATGACTGAAAGAAGTTGTTCATCACACCCCTGTTAGGGCTAGGCGATGTGATGACAGGTCACACCCAGTCAAGCTGTCTCAAAAGAAGTTGGTTAGGATCAGGTTTATTTGGACAAGGCTGTCGGACAACAAACCAAACAGGTTTATGTAATGGAGGAAGATTCTACACTGCAGTGAAGCCAACTCCTTCGGGTTAGCTATTAATATTGTCACTATATACACAATAAATGTAAATGTACTTGGTGAATAAAGGTGGTCATGATTCTGACAGAAATGTATCGTACCCAAGTCCACAGTCTAAAATGCTATTTGAATGAAGCTGAAGTTTTGGGTGGGGAGAGTGGACTCTTCTGTAGCTTGCCGGCTAGAGTTATCTTTATCCTGGTAGTGTGAATATCTACCCATCTCTCCTCCCATCTTCAGAATAATATATTTTGGAACCGTTCCAGGATGGTAGTGAAATGTGACTCAGCATTCTGGAACTCTGCATTTGGAATTAGGCCGAACATTCTGCTACCAGGCAGAAACGCTGGATGTCAGTTAGGTTCTGGTGTTCACTGAGCAGACAGTAGACTCCCTGTGAGGTTCTTTCCCCAGTCACACATGATCCCTGGTCACGGGTCACCCTCTGTCACATCACAGGAACACATTTCAAATCGAATCAGTGAAAAAAAATATTCTAACCGACAACTTCTCATGAAGACAATTTAATCTGAAGTAGAGGATGACTTTTTTTGTCTTGTTGTCTTATTTTTAGAGTTACTGGAAGGAACTGCAAATGCTGAAACCACATGTGCACTGAATGGAGGCCGGGTCCCAGGCCAGCCACTAGACCAGGGTTCTCAACTCCAAGCACGGGGACCCAGATTATTGCTTGTTTTCTGTTCTATCTGATAGTTCATTGCATTCACAATGTGTCCTTAGCCAATATTTAGAGGGCTAGAAAGAAAACCAGCAGTCCCAATGTCTGGAGTTGAGAACCACCGCTATTTGTCATCCTGAGGAACATTTTCTTTTTATTTATAAAATTATATGTTTGTCCTTTTCTTTTTTGTCAAAGGCTTATACAGACAGACAGGCTTGTTTACTGAGGGTTTATTCAAGCTGGGGATGGCTAATCCCTGGC
Source organism: Esox niger (assembly GCA_016801105.1). Taxonomy (NCBI): domain Eukaryota; kingdom Metazoa; phylum Chordata; class Actinopteri; order Esociformes; family Esocidae; genus Esox; species Esox niger. The sequence goes on from JACXGJ010001165.1 coordinate 55,944, forward strand.
CTGGAGCCTTCACCCTCACCACAAATGTAGTGTGTGCAGATGTTTAGTTTCTCCCTTACACCATCACTCATCAAATTGTGGCTTCTATGTTAAAATGTGCATACACTTTAGTCCCAGCTGGTCCTCGAGACCCCTTTTTCACAATACTTTTCAAATAATTTGTGTATGTGTGTTAATATTATGATAAAGAACTAATCTTCACTTGAACAAATCATTTTCTAAAATGTTGTAGCCAACAGTGGGAATACCATATAACTTGGCTCTAGGTGTTCCTATTAGTGTGCCTATTTATTCATGGATTTTATCTGATAAATGACTGTATGTATTTTATATCGCAATATCTAGAAAAAAAAAATACTGACTAGGCCCTCGGAAGGGGCAAGTAATTTCACATAGAATACTGGAGCCACTGCCGTACCCTCAACCAGGCTTGACAAGGCTTTGACAGATAGAACACAGCCGGTTGTGCTGTGGGATGTACGGTTTGCGTAGCAACCAATCAGAATATTTATAAAAAGTGTCAAATAGATCATGAACCAATCACAGCCGGCTGTCTGCTAAGGCGCATCCAATGTCTGTCCCACAGACACACTCGAGAGTCCGTTATTATTGTATTATTTCTGGACAAGGAGTAACAAGGTGGAGAATTGGACCTAACGTATCTCGGCAAATGTCTCCGATAATTTTTTTGCTGGAAATTTCCGATTTACTTCCGCGCAGTGGCACGGAAAACCAAGCACTCTGAATCTACGGCGCACCGCCTTGTTAGAATTGGGACCCGTGCAGAGCATACAAAGCCCGCAGTACCACTTGCTGTCAGGACTACTGTTTTTGTTGATGTCATCCGTGGCGGTGTTCAAGCCGTAGCGACCGTCAATTTATATACGGAATTGGTCGGATTACAACACTTTGCCACGATTTTTTCTGGGTTCACGGTGAAATGGAAGTTTTAACACATTGTGTTTTACTTTTTCTATTCCAGCATTTTTCGTCAGCTTATGATTTTCACGAAGGACTAAATAACAATGGGCAGTATAAATTTGTAAAAGACCCCAGTTTGAATATCGAAAAGAGATCTTCGGATGTGTACGTACATGTTGACTCTGAATCAACCGAACACATTAGGAGTAGGAGAAGCACGGATCAAGAAGACTGCGAAAGTCTCGAGGGATATGACACCAAGTTGAACAACAACACCCACACGGTATGTTAACCGGACAGGTTGGGTCAAGTTACACTTCTCACCGGTATAATAGACCAATGTTGTGCAGGTGACACTTCTAATACGTAATCCGTAATTAATATGACTTTGGCTTTAAGATTGCTAATGATCTGTTACCACTCAAGCTTCAATAATCACCGATGCACATTGTTCCCCCTTGCGCGACCTTTGGTTGAATTCATTCGTTCCTGTTCAGCAGATCGCACATCTGCGGGTTAGCTCATTTGCATTACGTGTTTGGTATGCCCTGCTACTTCTGGCTGCAAACGGCAACGTACACGGTGCCAGTCAAAAGTTAGGACACGCTTACCCATTCACCCGAATGAGTTCTGAGTTTGTCTTTCTGTAACGCATTAGCCTGCCGAGGGCTCTCGCTAAACCCTGACTTGGCTATGTGTCTAGTTACTCCTGTCGGTCCACTAGCGTTCCCGTGGAGTGGTTGAGCCTGACCTATTTCCCTGTCGAAAGATGCTGCTCTGTAGGCCCGTTTCAGCGCTGAGTATTCAGCCATGGCTTTTGCTAATTTTTTTTATGACGAGAAATGTACCTTGCAACCTTTTATGAGCTACAGTGAAATAATTGTTACCTGCCAAATACCGTGATGTCTGGGTGGCGATAGAAAACTTGTTTTTCAGGGATAGTAACAGACTAGGCGTGTAGGGTAATCGGTTGTTCGGTCATTATCATGTTACATTTCCATGTCCATTGGTTAAACGATGTCTGAGAGCACAACTCTACTATTTACAACATGCTACTTGGTTAAACGTGGAGTAGTCCTTATGGCAGAACAGGGGTGTTTTATTTCCGCCTATCAAACCGTTTAGGTTGTGAAACGTTTTGCAAGACTGTCGCAAAACCTTTTGCAACAGAGGCCAACAATTCTGACGATAACAAGCTCTTCAAAAGCTGGCAACTTCCCTTTTAAACGAAAGTTGTGGTTAGTATATGTCGTCTTACTGTAGATAATGTGAGCGGCTGGTATAATAAATAACCTCGCAAACTTCGTTCCCGACTGAAGAACCAGCAATGTATGCATGTGTTTGTTATGACTGACTTTTAAGATCGCGACAATCACATGACTGCAAACTGAACTACAGGCCAGATGAGAACAGGTTGCCTGAGTTTAGGCCGCATGTTGGCCTGAGGGGGTGGCAGGTAGCCAGCGTGAAGCCTAGCTGTTAGATCATATGACACCAAACTGAATGGTTGCTGGACCAAATCCCAGAGCGAAAAAGGTGAGCAAGACTGCTATTCAATACTAATTAAATCAATCAAATTTATTTTATAAAGCCCTTTTTTACATCAGCAGTTGTCACAAAGTGCTTTCACAAAACAACCAGCCATAAACCCCAGGGAATAAACAACAGTAATGTTGAACATCAGTGGCTAGGAAAAACTCCATAAGAAGACCAAAAATGTAGGAAGAAACCTAGAGAGGAACCAGGCTTCGATGGGTGACCAGTCCTCTTCTGGCTGTGCCGGGTGAACATATTAAGAGTCCAAATTATAATAATTTATCGATGCATGTGGGCTAAGCCCAGAGTATATTTAAATCTAGTCCAGATCGGAGGCATGACCAGTATGATTGGTCCTGGGGTAAGTCAGCTCACCTGTCCCATTTGAAAGCTATTGGGTTATATGGAAGCAAAATCTCCTTTGGACTGACTCATTAACTTTTCCCTTAATCAACTCATTCTCTTTCAATTTAAAGTTAAGCAATATGCAATGTTAGTGGTACTTGCTAGCAACAAGTTGGGTCCATAATAGTATGATTCTGAAAACTCTTACCTGTGCTTGTGTTTGCAGAAAATAGATGAAAACCAACTACGTTTTTACAGCAGTTTCCCACGCTTAGCAATTCCCTAACATGGACGTCCCCTGCTCATGGTTTCTCAATGAGGCTAAGCTAGCTTAATGAAACCTCTGAGGTGAATTTCTCTACAATATTTTCTGCTTCAGATACATGGCAGCGGTAGAAGGGCGGGGACTGGCGTTGGCAACAACACCTGCATCCTTGTTTACCATAAGTAGACTTTATAGTCATCAATGATTGACTTTATAGTACCTGCAGGAGGCTGTCTGCAAACAATGATATCTGATTGCAGGCTTTACCCAGATACATTACTTCAATGACCCATATACATTCTGGTCCCTATAATGATTTATGCTGTTTTAGACTTAACGCTCTCAGCCGTTCATTAGATCGTTCCAATGTCGATGTCTTGACGTTGTAAGTCAAGCCTTTGCCGGATGATGAAGCCGGAATCCGAGAGACTGATGAACACAATCCCAAATAACCGCTGTTCCATCGATTTACCAGAGAGGCCAATGGTTTTCACCGGCCATTTTGGACAAATCCTGTTGACTGAAGTAAGAGGGGCTCTCCTTAAATTCCCCTTCAGGTCCAACGTTGGAAACCTACTGCTGTTTGGCTACTGTACTGCTTGAAGTGCTTTAGGAGCTTGCTTCAGCCTACCTTGGAATGTCCTGTGGGCAAGTTTTCTCTTTTGGGATGATTCTATGGGATCAGTTGCTACACCCAATCGAAATAAAGTTTAAATAATTTTCAATAATAAAAAATGGTATTTGAACACACTTCTGGCTGCCGGATGTGGCCTAGGCCTAATCTGTGAAGGTCTCAATGGTGAATGAGTTACTGCTTGATAAGATTAAGAGTTTAAGTGTCTTATTTAGGCCAGCTGGATGAAGCAGCCCGAGTGAAAAGGAAAGTCTGTTTGTCATTGTCAATTATGTCACACTAACGTAAACGAGGTCCCGCCGTGAGCTGTTAAAGAAGCATTAATTACATTAGATTAAGTCCTTTTAAATCCGTGTTTGACTCCTTATTCAAACAACGGTTGATTGGTACGTTGGAGCAGCACCTGCGATTGAGGACACACGGACCCTCTCATTGGGACACACTTCAAGACGTGGACCAAGCGAACTGCGAGTTTGCCTGTTTTTTTTTCTCCCCCTGCAAAGATTTCATAGTTGACTGACAGTTGGAACCGGTTTCACCAATTCCTCCTCCTACTGTGAGATGTGAGGATTTTCAATCTGAGGTCTACTTGACCGGTCACAGTATCTAAACCCCAGCAACCTCTTTCAATGGCCGATGTCTTAACTCCTAATGGCTTGGGCTTATAGACACAGACTTAAGCAGGTCTGCATTTACCTCTTATTTGTGAGTCTACCGGACAGCTGGGAGTCTTTACACTGCTCGTCTGTCACAGGCTTTTACTATGATGTTCTGAGACCTACAACAACCCTATCTAAGTGTTAATTGGTGTGGATTAGCGGCGCTTCGCCCTATGTACATGGCTGTCTTCGTGCAACCCTTTGTTAACGCTCAGCGATCTGGAATGTGAAGAGGGAGAGGTGCTCCCGGCAGCTCTTTGGCTAGCTATTTTGCCCTCTGCGGAGCTGAGCATGAGGGAAAGGCAAATACTGACTTCAAAGTTACGTTCAGTCTAGAAAGACAGTGATTTGTGAAAATCCATGGTATAGTCCAATCAACTGGCTTTCTCTTGTGTAAGGACCCATCTCATTCATCTCTCGATATATCTATCTAGCTGTGAAAACAGACAGTATTTGTTGCTAGAGTTTTGAGTATGGGGCAGTATTGTCGAATTTCCTGCATTTGGAAACATTTAAATGGGTCCCATTGTCTGACTCACTGCTACTAATATTTAGACTCAAATTGCTAAAATGGCTCCTGTATTTTTTATTACAGGGACTAGTGTAATGGCTTCCAAATATTCATTATAATTTGATATCCGTCTTTTTACAGTAAAGACAACACATTTATTTTCATTTTTCCTTTCTCCTCAGTATCTCTTCAATGACCTAAGTGGATCTGTGTCTCTGGCCTGGGTCGGAGATGGCACCGGGGTAAGTTCTACACTTCCATTTATTCTGTCCACTTTTGGCCCTGCGCTTTCAATATGGCTTGATATTCCGAACAAGGTGGCTCTGACTGAGTTTTGTAAAATCCCAGGAATTTTAAATATGGGATTGACAGGATGGCAATTTGTAGTCAATATCTGTTAAGAAGCAGGATTGCCATGGGTAGTTATTTCCCAACTCATGGGGCAGTGTGTGGCTCTGGCAAGGTTGATTGAAGCCCTATAGAAGTACAGTAAACTTGAGCAGATATCAATAAAAGTTCTCTCAAACATGAGCCAACAGTCTGCACTTAGCTGTTCTATCATTTCAAATACTTAGCCAGAACAAACAAAAGTGTCACCATCCAAATACTTTGTTTAACTGTATTTGTTTTGTAGCCTGTTCTTGCTCTGTGACAATTTTTTTGTCTCTCTTATATTGATATGTTTTTTCCATTTTTTTGTCCTTTTCTCTCTACAGATCATCCTGGCTTTGACGACTTTCCAGGTGCCATTCTTCATGTTGCGATTCGGCCAGTCCAGACTCTACCGTAGTGAGAACTACGGGAAGTCATTCCTGGACGTCACAAGCCTAATCAACAACACCTTCATCAGGACTGAGTTTGGCATTGCCATCAGCCCTGACAACTCTGGGAAGGTACAACCTTTCTGTGGTTTTAAACTGTATTGTTTTAAACCCATTTTGAACTACTGTCTAGGATGGAAAGCAGAAGTGAATGTCCATCCACTTCCTCTGTGCCCCGATAACCTGGATGGTTTTGGATATTTCTACGTTAAAGTGCATCGCAGCACATTGGGGGTTAATCTTGGACTTTGTTGAAGCAGAGATTTTGTGTGTAAAGGCAGAATCCGTGAAGGGTCTTGATATGTTATTTCTATCTAATATGACAAATGTCATTTGTTTTCTCTCGAGTCATTAGGGATAATTTATTATGCACTGATAAAGCATCCGGTTAGTTCAATGCAAATATTATTCTTAAAGAATCTGTGTTCCTATTTACCAGTAATGAGATATAGGGCTATAAAACGTTGGGTGTCCGGAGTTTAACCCAAAATATCACATATTAGAAACATTTACAGCTGGAGACAATTCTAGACCACTGGAAATCTAAAAAGGACTGGTCATGCCACCAATTTCAGTCCGTGAGCTGAACCCAAGAGAACCAGAGGAATTTAAAAGGGTCCACAGGCCTCTACTACATGAGGCACTTGGCCTGTGTTGGAGGCCAGGAAGGAAGAAGCCACAGAAAACAATATCAGAATTTCAGACACTATTGATGTACAAGCGACACCTGGGTAGAGACCCAGACCTCTGGAATGATGAGTCTGGACCGACGAGTCAAACGAGGAAATGTTTGCTGTAATTGCTGTAATTCTTTGTCAAAAACAAAACACTGACTTTGACCAGAAGAGGCTCGTACCAGCCGTAAAGGATTATGGTTTGGTGTTGCCTCAGGGCCCCGGCAAACATGCCCTCATTGAGTCATCCGCGAACTCGCTATTGTCCCAGAGTATTTCTTGAGGGGAATCTGAGTCCATCTGTCAAAAAGCTGAAGCTGAAATGAGCAGGAACAATACAATGACGTGAGGCGACACAAGTTAATCAAATTGGAAAATGTTTTATGATTGTGGAATGTGGGCCAAGGCCGTGAATAGGAAACACTTTTAAACAGTATTTTTTTAAGAAGAAAACTAAAACCTCCATTCGTAAGCCATGAGGGAGGCTGTAAGGGCTGTTCTTAGGGACTACTACAGAGTACACATGTATATGTTTGGGGCTTAAAACAATACGTGTGGGCTGATTTGTGGCCTACAGTCTGTCTGTTGCCCATCTCTGATCGAGACCATCTTCCTCGCAGGTAATCCTGACCGGTGACGTGTCTGGCAACCTGGGCTCACGTATCTTCATCTCCAGAGACTCTGGGAACAGCTTTGAGCCGCAGGACCTTCCCTTTAACCCAATGTTTCAGATCACGTACAACCCCAGAGATCCCAACGTTCTCCTGGTCATCAGCAACGCAGTGAGTAGGATGTCAAGGGGGCTGTGTGATATTGGGGGTTTGGTGGGGGCCTGTGGGATATGTGGGGGTTTGGTGGGGGCCTGTGGGATATGTGCGGGTTTGGTGGGGGCCTGTGGGATATGTGCGGGTTTGGTGGGGGCCTGTGGGATATGTGCGGGTTTGGGTCTGAATAGGAACACTGACGTAGGCTTAGAGCCCAACATGCGCAAAGCATATAATGATTCTGACCCTGATTAATATTTTTTCAACAGCGTGTCGTGGAAAGCCCCACATGCTATCATTCATCGGTCCACAGAACCGAGTGTTGTTCCTCAGAATCTGAAAAAAAACTGTCAGGGGTGGAGATTTGACCAGGGATTAAAAACAAGCAGAGGGAGTTGAGACAATATCACATTTAATATATTAAATTCATGTATTTTGAATATCCCTAACAGAACGAGTTGTGGTTGTCGGAGGACTTTGGAAAGAACTGGAGGAAGATCCATGAGATGGTTTGCCTCTTCAAATGGTGAGCCCAGAGAACCGGACAAGAGCTATAGCATTTAGCAGAACCCCTCTAAGTGTCTGACGCCAAGTTTGGGCATTGAATCTGATATTTTAGCAGCCGGTTTAGCAGCTAAACCCCAAGGTATACCAAAGACTGTAACAATGTGTCAGACATGTCCCCGCTGGGCACTTTGAGGAAATCCAAGAGATCCAGAAAATTGTTGGCCGTGCCATGGGACGGACCAGCTTCCTGTCCAGAGGATGGGCTTGTATGTCAGGCTGTGCCTCGCTGATCCGTTCTGGCTGGCACACAAAACAAGTCCATTTGTATGTCTACTTCCGGTACTGGCTGTGGAGTTGCATTAGCTTGACCCTGTCAGGGAGCTAGTAGATATGTTCTAGATTTGTCGTGTTGAATAATCAAGCTAAATAAACATTCAAAGCCCTCCTGTGTTATCAGAAGAACCACATACATGGTGAATGGGGGCAATAAACAGGAATTTCAGCTTTATGAGTTCCTGTTACGTGAGTTAATGTTTGAAAAGGTGTTCTGTGTGATCCATTACAGTGCTCTGTGTCCGCCCCGTTTCTGTAAGTCATTTCCTGGTTCTCTCTGCATCATCATGATGGATGGGCTTCGGCGCTGGCTAATTGTTTTACCCAGCTGTTTCTCATTCTGATGCTGAGATCCGCAGAGTGTACACGCATCACATCACACGGCAGCATCACATCACCCGGCAGCATCACTTCACACAGCCCCCTCCAGACCAAACACTGATAGGGATTTAGGTCAACCTTAACTAGGGCATGACACCAGCTTCTGATAACAAGGATGACGGATGAGTTGGAGAAAAAGTAAATATTTGCGGTCAGGTTTGTACAGTATATCAGCGTCTGATAACGGTTTACTGTGGACACTGGTGTTCAGCGTCATCGCAATAAACCATGTAACTCACGGTTCTTGAACTACAGCAGGAGGAGTCTGTGCTGGCTATCTGTGAGTCACATGACCTATCTAGAGCGACTTATGGCGGCTTACGTTTTCTCACTTGGTAATCCACCCCGCAACCATGAGCTACACAAGAACCCATAAGGCCAAAATGAAGGTCTTTCCAGCTGTAGTGCTGTGGTCAGTGTTTATGTCCATATTTAAGAACTAAATGTTTTACCCATTTGGCAGTTCCAGTTTAGTGTCTTTAGTCAACATTTAAAACTATAATTTGTGCGGTCTACTTGAAAGAAGCCTTGTTTTGGACTGGATTCTTGAATGTGTTGATGACAGCTCTGTGGATTCGTGACTGACCTCATGTTAAACTCTGTTTCCAGGGGATCAGACAGCAGCATATTCTTCACCACCAATCACAACGGATCCTGCAGTGAGTGAGAGTGACATCTATTTACAGAGCTAATAAAACTGCTAAGGACTTTATGACTAACAGGATGGATAAGGAAAGAAGCAAACATCTCACTCTTTCTCTGTCTAGATGAAAGGGGGATGCTAGATTTGAGGAAGACAACGGACTATGGAAAGACCGTCAAGACTGTTGCCACGAAGATCTTCTCTTTCGGTCTTGGTGGAAAGTTTCTGTTCGCCTCGGTCATGACTGGAACGGTATGTTTGACAACGCCTGCGGGTGCCTTTTGTTGTTTTCTCGTGTTGTGGGTTAGTTTGCATAATGCCTTTGTTGTGTTCCTGTTTTGTTTTTGAAGCCTAAGGCCTATCTCTACACCCCCATTTCTTTTGCTTCCTCTCTCTCTCTCGCTCCCGCCCAACCCCCGCCTCCTTCAGGGCTCTATGAGAATGATCCATGTGTCGACCAACCAGGGGGAGGACTGGAACATGGCACAGCTGCCACCGGTTGGCCACGAGGAGTTCTATTCCATCCTGGCAGCCAATGACGACATGGTGTTCATGCACGTGGACGAACCCGGAGGTCAGTCAGTCCGTAGCGCACACGCGACGACCTCATGTTGGTTATGGAAAAGAGGTTGGGATTGTTCTAGTGGATGCTTGTGGTCCCACAATCAAACGAAGGACAGCGTTCAACCGGCGTGGACGTGAAGGGGCGTCACACAGTTTGAGCTTGTACAAATTATTATTAAAATGTGTATTTTTTTGACCGGACTTGTGTTACGTCCCCAGACACGGGCTTCGGTACCATCTACGTGTCGGACGACCGTGGCACCGTTTACTCCAAGTCTCTGGAGCGCCACCTCTATACCACCACTGGGGGCGACACAGACTTCACCAACGTCACGTCTCTACGAGGGGTGTTTGTTACCAGCGTCCTCGGCGAGGGTGGGTCACACGCAGACATGCGCACGCACGCACGCGCACGCACGCACGCGCACACTGACCAGGGTTAAACAACCAAATCGCCGGGCTGTTCTAATGAATATTACCAATCTTCTAATCTATGTCTCATTACAACCAGAAACCAGATGCCTAATCCACTTGTCCCTGCCTGAACTTGTCGTCAGTGGCTGATTCCACTTTTGTTTTTTAACTCCCACTGAACCGAGCTTCAGATTCATGTGTGATTTTGGTTGCCAGTTCTGTAGGATGCAGTTTTCCACAGCACTTCTCAGCTGTTAGAGTCTAGTCTGTGTCGGATATGTCATCCAAAGTTCATCTAATGCCGGTCAGGATGTTATCAAACTGCTAGCTCCACACGGAATTCCTTATGCGAATCCTTCACGGTAAATAACCTATCTGGTTCTGTCAATAGCAGAATGGCTGCCCTGGCCAACAAAGGGCTTTATATGTGAGGACAACTGTACATACTCAAGGCCCCATCTTGAACCAAATATCATGGTTGAATAAATACCTAGAATTCTTCAAATACCTCGCTGGACCAAAATGGTTCTTAAACCGTCTCTCACCCCCCTGTACGTCATTTCACGTTGGAAAACCAGTGAAACAATGTAATGACATCTCTTCTTTTTGCGGTCCAGATGACTCTGTACGCTCCGTGGTGACCTTTGACCAGGGAGGCGAGTGGGTGCCTCTGCAGAAACCCGCCAACAGCAAGTGTGAGGCCACAGCCAGAGACCCAGACCAGTGCAGTCTTCACATCCACGCGGCCTACAGCCAGGCCATGAGGCTGAATGTCCCCATGCTGCCGCTCAGTGAGCCCAACGCCGTGGGACTCATCATGGCTCATGGTAAGTCATGTACAAGCGCTCACTTCCTCGGACGCTCGCCCTCTGTCTGACCCGGGACGCTCGCCCTCTGTCTGACCCGGGACGCTCGCCCTCTGTCTGACCCGGGACGCTCGCCCTCTGTCTGACCCGGGACGCTCGCCCTCTGTCTGACCCGGGACGCTCGCCCTCTGTCTGACCCGGGACGCTCGCCCTCTGTCTGACCCGGGACGCTCGCCCTCTGTCTGACGCGGGACGCTCGCCCTCTGTCTGACGCGGGACGCTCGCCCTCTGTCTGACGCGGGACGCTCGCCCTCTGTCTGACGCGGGACGCTCGCCCTCTGTCTGACGCGGGACGCTCGCCCTCTGTCTGACGCGGGACGCTCGCCCTCTGTCTGACCCGGGACGCTCACCCTCTGTCTGACATCCACGTAGCTTTTCATGACTGTCAGTTTGTCTCAGACAAAATGTGAGGCCATTGTGCGGAAGCGTGGTTGTGAGGCAACTCATTGGGTTTTAGTTTGTTCTCTGCCGCTTGTATCTGTGGCTCTCGGTCATGTCTCATGACTTCCTACCTCAGGTTGCACGATCTCTGTGCATTTGCATACATTTTGCATTCATTACATCCTACCCAGAGTCGCTTGCGGTCAGGGCATTTAATTAAGGTTGGTAGATCAAGCACAGTCCTAACACAAAATACATTTCTCAACATTAGGTGCTTACATTTATATTTGTCTCTTTCCAAAATATTCATTGCTACTCTCGAAAAGCAATGCTAGTGGATATGAAAGGATTACAAAATGTTATGTGTTTGTCTTTTTTTGTGGGACCTCTGTCACATTTCATTTTATTATTCATATTATTCATTACTGGTATTGATAGTTATTTCTACATGGAATGGTTACTTTAGTAACACTAGGTAAGCATGCATATAAACAGGTTTCACACTAAACATTTACATAATATCAGTAAAATAAAAATAAAATGAATTCTGCATCAACAGTTTCCTACCTGGGGTTCCTGTTACATAGGTTTATAAAAATGAGGTTACTCATTTAAAATCCATATCCATAGATATATAGATTTATCATGTGTCCTTTTGTAAACAAACAAGAAAACTGACAGAATTGAGGCCAGAAACTATGTGAAGCAACACTTATAGGGGCGACAAAAGATATTGGAATATTTACTTAATATTTCCTGGAAATTAATTAATTAAAACCTGTAGTCACATTTCAACCTAGGTCTGCATTAGAGACCATGTCAGAAATTAAAGGAAATGGATTCCTCCTCTTGTCTGGAAAGTGTAGAATCAGCGTTAGATAATGCTCGCGTCTGGAACGTGTGTGGCGTTACGTTAACGAGATAAAGCCGGAGTTCTGTGAATAGACATTCACTTAAACCTGCAGCCTCCATTACACAGAAACACACTGTGTGTGCAATCTGCGAAATGCTGCTGTCCAGCCGTCGCCCTAATTGACGTTAAGACGATGACTGACATGCAAATGCAGGCGGGCTCGTTGTAATTGATATTCACCACCAGTACGGGACTCAGGAGGGTTGAAGACATTGTCCTGTGTGGACTGGGAATCAGTGGTGGGTCTGAGAGGGGTCAAGACTAGGTCCACAGATGACTTCATGATAACCCAGTTTGGTGCTAGAGATCTGTAGTCGTTTAGGCAGAACTGTGACCACAACGTACTTCTGTTTTTGTAAATGGAACAATGACAATGTTTTAAGAAATTCTGCGGTATGTTCTGTATTTTGTCTGATTCTTCCCCAGCAGACAAGCAGTCATTGTTGGAAAACTGGATGCCAATAATATTGTCTAATCTTCATCAAACCTATAACAGTAGATAAACGCAATGTGATTCAACACAGACCACACAAATATGTGTACTTTTATGCCTTTGGCTAAACATAAACCTCATATCTCAGGAATTGATACCACAATCGTAGCTTTGCAATGCCCGATTAACTAAACTACAGAGGTGCGCCAATACAACATTTTCCTAAGCAAAGGTATCTAATCTGTTACTGACCCTTAGAGGGCCCTGATACAGGGGAGTTTCCCAGCCCTAAGAATGAAGAGGAGGGGCTGAACAAAGCCACTGGTCAGAGTAATGGAGAAACTAATGGAATATAAGAAGTACCACACCACAGCGTTGAGGAGACCATACAAAGACTGAATAAGTAGAAAGAAGAGGTTGCTAATCAGCATCGACAACAGGATCATCAAAATGATATTGAACGCCCTCGTCTTCATGTTTTTTCTCCCCTCCATTTCCCCATCCCCCGGCCTGGGCTTTTTCAGAGCTCTCAGAATGGAGAGGCAGCAGAACAACATCACAGACATCAGGATGAGGTTCAGAACTAGGCAGACATAGTTGAATAGAGGCGTTGCAATCAGACATATTGACGCCATACCGCTCCCAAGAACCAGCAGCCAGACAGCACCACTACATCCCACTCTGTATCTCAGGGGTTTGTACTTCAGGAAGGTGACAGGATGAACCACGGCCAGGTAGCGTTCTACTGAGATACAGCACTGAAACATGGGTCGAGCAGTAAACAAGAAGATAAAACTTATTATTGCAAGAAATGTGCATGCAAATACAGTCTGTTTGTTGACCAAGAAAACAACTGACAGCAGGCAGAAGAAGATTTCTGACACAGCCAGGTTGAGAGTGAAGACCTCTGAGGCGATTGTCCCTCCTGCTGTGTTCACTATCAGCCACAGGACGTAGCCATTGGTGGGGACACTCAGGATGAGGTTGACTGAGCAGGAAAATTTGCTGAGGAAAAGTCCTTTTGCCACGAGGTCAGTGGCTACGGTGCTGTTTGTCTCTGAGATGTTCATGACTGTTTCTTCTGTTCCGTCTGGTGTTCGTGAGCTTCGGTGATCTCCAAGACTGATGGTCTGTGTGTTTTTGGTCCTGCTGTGTACCTGGTTGAAAATTAAGGTCACTAATTAGTTAGGAACTCCTTTCACAGTGTTGTCTCTGTATTCATTAGAAACAATTTAAAAGAAACAAAAATATCAGCAGATTTCCCCCCCCCATACATCTGTTTCACAATGATTATTGGCCTTTGAAAAGTACTAAGACCTCTTCGCATTTTACACCTTTTGTCAAGTCTTTATTCTGAAATTGTTTAGATTTCATTAAATAAAATGTTCATGAATCTCGGCACGATAGCCATTAATGACCAATAAAACACTGTTTTTAGACGATGAATAAAAATAAATACAAGCAGAAATATACACTGACAGTAGTATTCAGACCTTTTGCTATGACACTCAAAATGGAGCTTTGGTGCATCCAGTTTCTATTGATCCCCTTTATTCCTCTACAACTTGACTGGAGTCCACCTGTGGGGAGTTCAAGTGATTGGACGTGATCTGTCTATGAAGTCTCAGTTGGCGTCATAACAGAAACGGGAAAAATAGTCTTGTAAACTTCTTGGGAATAAGGCCGTAGGGAATACAGAATGTGGAAAAAGCAAAGGAATCTGAATACTTCCTGAAAACGCTGTTACAATATACAAAATCATTAAGTTATTTCTTACCTTGTTTCTTACGCATAATGTTAATGTCAACTTAATTTTGAAGCTCATTTAAAACAACTGTTGTTGACCAAAGTGCTGTACAGGGTAAACGTAAGACAACCTGGGTTTAAACACTTGGGTATTTTCAAATAATTTTGGATGAATCAACTACTTGAAGTGTTCAAGTAATTTTCTCTTAATAGCCAAGTGTTTAAAAACATTTCATAGTACACAGCTTTAACCACATTACCTTAAATCATTAGAATGCATGGTAAAATGTATACCTATATAAAGTAAAACTGTGAGTATTTACTAATGAATGCCTATGCATTTATAAAATTCTACTAGTTTTGTTTTTAAATAAAGATACCCCTAATAGTATTTTAACCTAGGTCTGCATTAGAGACTAAGTCAGAAATTAGAGGAACACACCTGAATGTTTGGATTCCTCCTCTTCTCTGGAAAGTGTAGAGTCAATTAACAATATGAAGCTGGAGTGCTGGAAATCGTATTTCACTTCGCTCAATCCTGAACCTCTCCCTACACACGCACACGCACGCGCACGCGTGTGCAGTCTGTAAAATTCTACTAGTCTGTTATTCCCTTGATTGAGGAATACGAAATACATATGAAAAAAACAAATGGCTAACATGCAAATATTAACATGCAAATTGTAATCAGTATCACATCCGCTTAAGGAATCTGGCATGCAGGGCTTATTCCATAAATCCTCAGTGCTACGTTGGGACAGGGCTCTGAGGGTTTCAGACAATCTGAATGTCTAAGTTTCCTGCAAAATTATTCCATCCCTGTGTTGTGGAAGCTCCCCTATTTACATAGACGTAAGAAAGTGCCCTAATGAAGAAACATGTATCTTAAAAAAATGCCGGCCACCTGTTAACCATAAAAGCTGAAAAAAAAAACATTAAAGTATCATTGATCAGACTGGAAATCTGAAGGCAAATTCAGACCAAAGTGCACTTTACAGAAGATAGAAATCATGTAATACAAATGCATAGATTAGGAAAAAGGGGTCCAGAATACAGCTCCGGAAAAAACTAAGAGACCTGCACCTTTTTCTTTCCTTTTCAAAACAGTTGAAAAAGAACGTTCTGAATGGGGAACAGAAGCGCTCAATTTGCAGTGGTCTCCTAATTTTAACCCTTCTGTTGCCCACTCGAAACTTTTCTTATTGACTTCTTTGGACAGGACAGGAAAAATGTGCAGTGGTCTCTTATTTTTTTCCGGATCTGCATATCCCACTGAGTGTAGTTTGATCAGGAATAGGAAAGTGAGAGCTGGGTCAAATCGCACTGCCAAAAAAAAAAGGCTGCCCGTTAAAATGCAAACATTTCTCAAGTACTTTAGGAGTTTTGAGAGCCGGAAAGAACATCAATCACTTTAAAGGAAGTACCCAGTCCAGTGGCTGGGAGTGGAAAAAGTACAATTTGAAAGCATGACAATGACCCTGCTGCCTTGTGGGTTAATGTTCGGTGGTCTGATTAGACTGTGACAAAACATTTTGGCCAAAACACTGCCCATGTTTTAACACACCATCCCTCAAGTGAAGTATGGTGGTGGCAACATCACGCTGTGGGGATTCTTCTCATCAGCAGAGAGTAGCCATCTTGTTAAAGATGGCCCAGCAAATGTCCTGATCTCAGTCCTGGTGAGAATAT
Organism: Esox niger; assembly: GCA_016801105.1. Taxonomy (NCBI): domain Eukaryota; kingdom Metazoa; phylum Chordata; class Actinopteri; order Esociformes; family Esocidae; genus Esox; species Esox niger. Next base: position 71,944 of record JACXGJ010001165.1, read on the forward strand.
ATTGCAGAATTTAATATTGCCTGGAGGACATCTGCCTAATAGAAATGTAAATGCACTATTTTAATTCAGTAAAATTATTGTTTTGAATACTTCTGCAAGGCAGTGTATGAAGTACATGGAGTTTGTTGAAACTATTCGATGAATGAATGGTTCTACAATGTCTATTTACTTCGACCCTGAACACTAACTTCCAGCCACTGTCCTCCTAGTGTGGGAATGGAATCTCCATAATCAGGAATTAATTAACTTTTATTTAAATAATTTCAGAGTATTACACACTTGCACTGATAGCACACTTTCAAAGCATGACAGAACTACAAATAATGACAGAAATTAGATTAAGTACAACTTGGTCCGCAATCACTGAACCTTGTAGGCAAGAGCCCTGTGTTGCATCTGCTCTAGGAACAGAGGACCGCCAATGTCAACATTTTAAAATCCGTGGCGTTTGCTAGGTAGTGACCCTCAAAGAGCCCTTATACAGTGGAGTTTCCCAGCCCTGTGGAGGTAGAGGATTGGCTGAACAAACCCACCAATCAGAATAATGGAGAAAACAATGGTATATGAGAAGTACCACACATCAGGATTGAGGACAAGGAACAAAGATGAAATTACAAGCAAGGGGAGGTAGCTCACCAATATTGTCACCAAGATTATAAAAATTATCTTGAATGTCTTTATCTTGGTCATTTTTGTCCCCTCCCTTTCCCCTTCCCCTGGGCCAGGCTGTATCAGCGCCCTGAGAACAGAGAAGCAGCAGGAAAACATCACAGACAACAAAAGGATGTTCTGAACAAAAACCGCATAGATGTATACAGAAAGAGTTACAAAGAAAGACAACAAAATGACTCCAAAAACCAGCAGCCAGACAGCACCACAACATCCCACTCTGTATCTCAGGGGTTTGTACTTCAGGAAGGTGACAGGATGAACCACCGCCAGGTAGCGTTCTACTGAGATACAGCACTGGAACAGGGGTCGACCTGTATACAAGACACCTAAAGCAAATTTCCCAAGATGCTCCATTGCAGATGTTGGGATTTGTTTGCTCCCAGCGTAGAACACGGAAAACAGGCAGAAGAGGATCTCTGACACAGCCAGGTTGAGAGCAAAGAAATCTGAGGCCATCGTTCCTCTGTTCACTATCAGCCACAGGACGTAGCCATTGGTGGGGATACTCAGGGCAATGTTGAATGCGCAGGAAACCGTGATACAAATTCCTTGTATGTAGAGGTTAGTGACAGTGGTGCTGTTGGTCTCTGAGATGTTCATGTCTGTTCCTTTTGGTGTCCAAACTTCAGAGGCCTACAAGGAAAAAGACTTGTTATGAGGATTTTTCCTTTTGCATTGGAATTTATGTACAATTCGATTTCAGAAAAACAGACAATTAAATACAATTAACTGACCTTTTTTTATTATATCGAATTAACCGAATGTCATATTAAATACACACAATATAATTCTCCAAACTCTACAAAACAAACATTTTCCTCCTTATTTTTCTTAGATGAAAGAAGACATTAGTTTAAATATATGGGAACTAAATCAACTACTTAAATATATTTTAATCACATACTTGATATTATTTAAATATAATTTTCCTAATAAAAATATTTATTATTAATGACGTCCTGAATATTGGGATGAAATGTCTCAAATGCATAGTTGCGTGTTTCTATGTGAAATACAGTATATGTCAATTTTCAAAAAACACCAGTTCAAGTTCAAACATTTTAATTACAAAGGTCTCGGAAAGTAACAAAAATGTCCTTGGTAGTATTTCTACCCAGTGCTGTATTAGAAACAAAGTCACAGATGAAAGGAACAAAAACAAATTCTTGTTTTTCCTGTCTAATCAGGAATGTTTAGAGTTGATGTTGTTTTAACAAGTTGAAGCAGTAACATACAGGGACCCCAAACCCCCTGATGCTGGCCTGCCATCGTCTTGGTGGACAATACCAGGCTGACATGCACATCTACATACCAGCCATTGACTGGGTGGGTATGGTTAGTCTGTGTGTGCCGGATATGGCTCTGTGGGTTACTGACTGTTCACATGGCCAAATGGTGCAGGCCCCCATCTAACTTCAGTCTGGGGTTGTGGCTTACGGTACATGTGTAGACATTTAAATCAGTGAAATCTATTGCAAAGCCATTGATTCTTGGGAAAATATATATATTTTGCATGTCTCATGAGCTTAGTTCATCTAACAGATTAATGGCGCTACATCTGACCTGTCTCTTTATATAAACACTAGAATGTACATGTAAACCTGCCCACAGGGAATGTGGTTGATGCCATCCTTGTGATGAATGACACACCAGTATGTGTCCCTCACAAACATGTGGATTTTCTTTCATGTAGCCGACGGTACTCTCAAGACAGGCTTAGTGCTTTCAAGACACTGTAAAGCACAGTAACTGCAAGTTAAACACCTAATAGAGACAGTTTAATAGAAACCACCGCTTGTCAGGAAAGTCAGGTGAGAGTGTTTATTGTGAGAAGTGCATCAATTACAAAAAAATATGACATTTTATTAATTACAAGGAGGTGACTCTGAGAAGGACCTCACTCGCGTTTCTGCGTTATTTAAAACATTCCGGCTACTGTAGTTATTTCTATCTTGACTGGTTGATCAAGTAAACTCAACGCTATCTATGCTTTTAAACACAGTTTTTCCACAGTATCATAATATGATAGTACATGCTGTTCACCATATGCATTTAATTAAAGGGCTAAAACAAATAAGAAACGTGATTGTCAGAGGGCCCTGATACAGGGCAGTTTCCCAGCTCTGTGGAGGTAGAGAAGGGGCTGAACCACACCCGTGATCACAGAAATTGAGAACCCAATAGAATTTGAGAACATGTGGGTGACAGGATTGAGGAGAAAGAACCAACATGCAATTAAAATCAAGGGGATGTAACTCACAAACATTGACACCAGGATAATCAAAATGGTCTTGAACGCCCTCATCTTTGTGTTTGTTCTCCCATCCCTGTCCCCCTCCCCTGGACGGGGCTGTTTCAGAGCCCTGAGAACGGAGAGGCAGCAGAAAAACATCACACACAACAGGATGAGGTTCAGAACTAAGTAAGAGAAGTTGTATAGAGACGTTTTAAGCAGAAAAATCGAGACCAAACCACCCCCAAGAACCAGCAGCCAGACAACACCACAACATCCCACTCTGTATCTCAGGGGTTTGTACTTCAGGAAGGTTACAGGATGGACCACCGCCAGGTAGCGTTCCACACAGATACAGCACTGGAACAGGGGTCGGCCAGTGTTCATGAAACTCAAAGAAAATCCCCCAAAACGTGAGAGCAAAGTTATTTGGATCTGTGTGCTGACAATGTTGATGACGGAAAACAGGCAGAAGAGGATCTCGGACACAGCCAGGTTGAGGGCAAAGAACTCCGTGGCGATGGTCCCTCCGGCTCCGTTCACAATCAGCCACAGGACGTAACCGTTGGTGGGGACACTCAGGACGAGGTTGACAACGCAAGGAGCAGTGAAAATACTCGGTCCATACGAAGTGCTGTTTGTCTCTGAGATGTTCATGTCTTTATCTTCTGGGCTGGAGCGTGATTATTTTTTTTGGGATTAGGACTTTTCCTGTTTCAATGCCACCGTAAAACCCAACTAGGTTAAATGAAACAGGATCATATTCAATTTGATTTCAACTCACTCAATTACAAAAATAAATATATCAGCAGAACAATATTTCAATAAATGGCTACCTCAGTGTTTCATTTAACATACTGCTCTCTGGAAAAAATTTAGAGGACACTCGCTTTTACTTAAATCATCATCTCTACATGTATGGCAGCCATTTGATTCCAGTGTCTGTTAAATTCCAATACAGGCACACCTCATTTTACTTAATGAGGTACTGATTAGGTAATTACCTGAACCTAATCTAATTTAATGAGGAAAAGTATAATAACCACTGCTGTGGTCATCACTATCCTCTTGCAATAGGATCAGCTGGATGGTAAAGACAGTGCTCAAAGGTAATATGATAACTATTCAGCATGACAAACGATTGGAAAAGAAAAACTGAGTGAGGAAAGGCGTTGAATTCTGGCTTTACTGGCAGAGGGATACAGTGCTTCCATCCTGAAAATGTCAAAGACGGTGGTTCATGAGAACAAGGTCAAGCAACAGACATTGGGGACAACAAAGCTACAGACAGGCAGAGGGCAAAACGACTGTCCACTGACCGAGATGAATGTCAACTCATTACAATGTCACTCAACAACCGTAGGATTACATCAAGTCACCTACAAAAAGAATGGCAAACAGCAGCTGGGGGGAAGTGCACGGCGAGGACGGTTCGAAACAGGCTCTTATGGGCAGGGCTGAAGTCGTGCAAAGCTAGAAAAAAGCCCTTCATCAATGAGAAGCAAAGAACAGCCAGGCTGAAGTTAAGGACTGGACCATAGAGAAATGTAGTAAGGTTATCTTCTCTAAAAAGTTACATTTTCAGCTTTACCCAACATCTGGTCATCTAATGGTTAGACGGAGATCTGGAGAGGCCTACAAGCCACAGTGTCTCACACCCACTGTGCAATTTGGTGGAGGATCGGTGATGATCTGAAGATGCTTCAACAAGGCTGGAATCAGGCAGATCTGTCTTTGTGAACTCAAACACATACCTCTGAATTGTAAAACCAGAGAAATTGATAATTTTGCAGTGGTCTCTTAATTTTTTCCAGAGCTGTATGAAATGGAATTGTAGAATCACAATTCTACAAAACTCCCCTTTTCCCCCCATCTTGGAAATACCTTGGTTTCTAATGCTGCACAGTTCTTCAAAGTAATTGGCACCCTTAATAAAAAAAAGGTATATAGAAAAACAATGCTGGTAATTAGCTATAATTGTATAAGAAATATGGAAAAGCTTTGTTACTTAATACCGATAGAATTTCTTAGCAAAAATCGTAACAGATTGCAAAAGTTTGTACGTATTTGTCCTGAAAAGAAAATAGTCATAATTATTGACTACCCTGAGTATTCCTATGTATAAAAGCAAACAAACTGAAATCTACATTAGCATACATGTTTTAAAGTGCATCTTCATCTTAGAGAACTATTTTGAACTTACATATGGCCCCTTTAAAATCTCAACTCTAACTGGAAATTGTTTAGAATAATATTAAATTACTTTTGCAATTATATCATTTCAAAATTTTGACCAAAGTTACTTTAAATAATTCATTTTAATCAGCCGTGTATTTTTAACAATTTCAAAATACATTCTTAAATATGGAGTTTGTATTAAATTACTAGAAGATAGAGAAATTAAGCAATTACTTATTTATTTACTAACATATAAAACAAACAAGACAATCAGTAAAGTAAGCTCACAGTTAAATTGAAAAAACAAAAATTAACATCCAAATGTATTGTAAGGTAAATGCTATAAATAGTATTTGAACCCAGGTCTGCAATAGTTAGAAAAATGTAACACACCTGAACATATGGATTTCTCCCCTCGCCTAGATTGGGTGCAGTTGGTGTTACTTAATAAGACTTTGAACACAGATTTCATTTATACCCACACACACACACACACACACACACACACACACACACACACACACACACACACACCTGCCTCACTGCAGTGTTTATGCAGACCTGTCATTACCCTGATTGATAACATCTGTTGCACATGCAAAAGAAGATATGCAAAATGTAATCAATATCCCAGTGAGTTGTGATTTAGTCATGCCAGGTGGACAGCGAAAGATGTTATGGTTTTGATGCGTTCCTGACAGGGCACATGGTGAAGGGGTGCAGAAGGTATATGTAATATTCCGGTCATTTTAGGTCGGTCAAATCCCTTTTGGTCTTTGTAAAACTAATGTCGCTATCCAGTTAAACTTTTCTGTGGAGGGACAACAGGGTTATGGACAGTTTACATGCATCGATGATTTACCATATACTTTTACAGTTCAACTCAGGTGACACTTGAGGACGGGCCTCTGTAAGGAGTTTCTCTCCTGATTGGCTGAACGTCTGGAGGAGAGGCGCATGCCCAGCCCACTTGTGAACGCTAGTGAAGAGTCCCTTTCCTTAATTTTGACACATTATTGGTAGATTAATCCTCTACAGCCGGGAAAGGTGGGTGTAAAGGTTATAGTAACCCCTACTTAGTGGTACCAAATATGACACGAACCTCAGAAAGGGGTATTTGTAACTTTTTGTTTTGACCCTAAACTTTACCTGCTCATACAAATTACCTAGTTTACTTTTAATTGACTACATGCCAAAGAAAAGACATGAAAATGTTTACTTTTTCAGACGTTCAGGCCACATCCACATTTTTGGCGTAATTAAAGTTTGTTGTGGCCCTTAGAAAGCAGAAGCTAAAGCAATTGACCTTCCTAATGTTAACTAAACAGTTAGCTGAACCAGCAACTCATTTCAAAGCGGTCATGCTAAGAGTGCAACAGTAAGCTAACTAGTTTTGCCAGTAATGGGATTAGCTACAGCTCCATAAGGTTGCAGAGTCTGTTTTCTGATTTAAGTGACATGAAATCATTTCTAGGAAAGAGAGGGTTTATAATCAACTAGTTTACTCAGCCCCTTTCAGTCCGAGCTCAATTATTATACAGTGGGGCAAAAAAGTATTCAGTCAGCCACCAATTGTCCAATTCTCCCACTTAAAAAGATGAGAGGCCTGTAATTTTCATCATAGGCACACTTCTACTATGAGAGACAAAATTGGAAAAAATCCAGAGAATCACATTGTAGGATTTTTAATGAATTTATTGGTAAATTCCTTGGTAAAATAAGTATTTGGTCACCTACAAACAAGCAAGATTTCTGGCTCTCACAGACCTATAAATTCATCTTTAAGAGGCTCCTCTGTCCTCTACTCGTTACCTGTATTAATGGCACCTGTTTGAACTTCTTATCAGTATAAAAGACACAACCTGACACAACCAGACACAAGTCCACAACCTCAAACAGTGACACTCCAAACTCCACTATGGCCAAGACCAAAGAGCTGTCAAAGGACACCAGAAAAAACTTAAGAGCTGGGACAACTTAATACTTAATCTGCAATAGGTACGCAGCTTGGTGTGAAGAAATCAACTGTGGGAGCAATTATAAGAAAATGGAAAACATACAAGACCACTGATAAGTACCTGGATATGGACCCTTTTCCACCCAACTGTCTTGGAACGTACTTGAAATACTCTCAATGGTATTTGACTATGTCTCTAAAAGCATTAGAGGCAATAGTCAAAGATAAGAGGAGCACACCTGAATGCTTGGATTTCTTCTTGTTGGGAAAGTATAGAGGTGACTTTACATGATGAGCAATAGCTGAGTCCTGTATTCACTTAAATCCAAAACTGCACCTGTGTGCAATTTATGAAATGATGCTGGTATTTTGTCCCCTTCATTGACGTCTGGTAGACATGCAAATGTCGGCTTGCAAATTGTCATGTGGCCAAATGGGGCAGTCTACCATCTAATTTACGGGTCAGCATGGGATTGATATGTAAATATATATTTTTTGATTCTTAAAGACCATGTAACTAACAGCTGCTTTCTGGGCTTAGTTGGACAAACCGACGGAGTAATGATGGTTATATGACTAACCGAAACTGATCAAGTTCAGATTAAATCTTCAGCTCTGGGGAAAAAACTGCACCTTTTTCATTCCTTTCCAAACAAGTCGAAAAGGAAGGTTTTGAGTAAGGAACAGAAGGGTTCAAATTAAGAAACCACTGCAAATTGAACACTTCTGTTCCCCACTCAAAGCTTTACTTTTCAGCTTTTTTGGAAAGGAATATAAAATATGAAGTGGTCTCTTAAACCTTTAACTGCACTGTTGGCAGTTGGAAAACCAAGCATTTCACTGCCACAACTTGTTATTGCAAATGACATTTAAACCTTTTGAACTTAAACCTTTTTTCCGCATCGGTAGTGTTGCGAAACCCATGTAGTAGTTTATTCTTTAATAATATAAAACGTTTCAAAACAACATCCGTAATGCTGAATAACAGAAAACACGAGTCAACCAATAAAACATGTTCCATTTCATCCTAGTCAAGTCAGGTAATCAAACAAACTGAAATCAGCATTAGCATTCTGTGTGTTCAAGTTCCTATCCGTTTTAAATCTGCATTAGCGTTCTGTGTGTTCATGTTCCTATCCGTTTTAAATCTGCATTAGCGTTTTGTGTGTTCAAGTTCCTATCCGTTTTAAATCTGCATTAGCGTTTTGTGTGTTCAAGTTCCTATCCGTTTTAAATCTGCATTAGCGTTTTGTGTGTTCAAGTTCCTATCCGTTTTAAATCTGCATTAGCATTCTGTGTGTTCAAGTTCCTATCCGTTTTAAATCTGCATTAGTGTTCTGTGTGTTCAAGTTCCTATCCATTTTAAATCTGCATTAGCATTCTGTGTTTTGAAGTTCCTATCCGTTTTAAATCTGCATTAGCATTCTGTGTGTTCACGTTCCTATCCGTTTTAAATCTGCATTAGCGTTCAGTGTGTTCAAGTTCCTATCTGTCTTAGGAAAGTGTGTTGGATGCTCTCATGGATTTCTCCCCTTACGGATTTTCTGTATTTTGGCAATATTTTTGTGACTGAATGTTTTAAGAAGTCTTGGTGAGGTCATTACGTGTCTGTCATAACAGTCCCTTACAACCAGGGTGACGTTCAGTCAGTGTATTCACATAAGGCAGATGGGACTTGTAGGCAGATGGGACTTGTAGGCAGATGGGACTTGTAGGCAGATGGGACTTGTAGGCAGATGGGACTTGTAGGCAGATGAGACTTGTAGGCAGATGAGACAGTCACAACATGTAAAGGCACTTCTTAAGGAAGTCAGAGATGAGCGGTAGCCCTGTCGGACAGAGACGATTTTACTGTACATGTTTACAGCATCCGTATTTTTTGTCTCGAAGCAGGATGACGGCAGAGGTTTGGGTTCTCCATAGTGTGGCTAGTTTACAGTTTGGACAAGGCCTGGTGTTACTCTTCTCTATGCGACAAATGTACTGATTGCTGATGGGGCATAAATCCTCCACAGAAGACACATTTCCAGACAAACCCACTTTAATTTTGTTTTAAATTATTTATTGGAGCTAGAAAATAAATGAGCAATTGCTTCATTTTTCCATGATGTAAGTATGCAAACAAGAATACCTCAAAATCATTTAAGAAAGCACACAGTTAAATGAAGAATACAAAAATATCCAAATGCATTGTAAAGTTGTAAATGCTGCAAATATTTCGAACCCAGGTCTGTGTTAGTTTAGATAAATGGAACAGACCCGAGCATTGGAATTTCTCCCCTCGTCTGGAAAGTGTGGCATCGGCGCTACTTAACAAGTTTGGAGTGCTTTGAACACAGATTTAAATTATACCCACAATCCAACACCATTTTTTTGTCCAAATCGATCAGAAATACAGTGTACACATTGTTAATTTTGTTAACTACTATTGTAGCTGGAAACAGCAGATATATTTATGGAATATCTACACAGGCGTTTGGGGGCCCATTATCAGCAAAAGTCAGTCCTGAGATTCAATGGCACACTGTGTTTGCTAACCCAAGTACATCATTTTAAAATGCTATGTGATCTTTTGAAAACCTTTTTGCAGTTATGTTAGCATGTCTGAAAACTGCTGTGCTGATTAAAGTAGCAACAAAACTGCCCTTTACACTAGACGTGTTGAGCATCATCAATTGTGGGTTCATTTAGTCTCATAATGGCCAGAAATAATGGCCTTCTGAAACTCAAGTAAATTTTTGTTCAGAGAAATTAATGTGGGAGATCTCGTGCAAAGTTGTGTACTAATCCCTTCAAAGATTGGCGCAAACTGTCTATTACCAGAATAGAAAGAAGAGTGGGAGGCCCCAGTGTACAAATGAGCAAGACGAAAAATATTTCAGGTCCTCAACTGGCAGCTTCATTAAATAGTTCCCACAAAACACCAGTCTCAACGTCCACAGGAAAGAGGTGACTCCGGGATGCTGGACTATTTGGCAATCTTACTCTGTCCAGTGTCATAGTTATTTTGCCCATCTTAATCTTCTCTTTTTAATAGGCCAGTCAGACACATGGCTTTTTCTTTGCTTAGAATCTGCCTAGAATTTGGCTAGCATCCTGTCGGTTAATGACGATGCAGTCAGAGCAAGTCATTGTTTTGTTAATAAAGCAGGTATAATACAAATCCCTGCGATTAAATTTAAATGTGAGCGTTTATTTCGAAAAAGTTAGGTATTGCAATTTTTTGTTTGGAGTTGGAGTTTTGCCACGGAATCGTTCATTATTTCATGTAATCCTTGTCATTTATAGTGTCCTGACACTGAGAGTAATTTGGTGTATGACAGAAATTAGAGTAGTATTTTTAGTTACAATATTTTCCACATAAATCAGATTTATTGATATTTGGTTGAATTTATTTTTTTAACCTTTTGTCCCGTAGCCCAGCTTGGCATCATCAGTTGTCTATATCTGTGATTTTAAACACGGGGACTCTACAAAATCGTAAAATAAAACAACTTACATGCATTGCTTATGTAGATCTGATCCCAGGAATCAAACCCTCAAAGCTGGCGTTTCACGAAGGTTACAATATTATTCCAGCTGAACTACAGAGGACCACCAGTGTCTCACGCAGAGGTGCCTGTTGGGTAGTGACACTCAGAGAGCCCTGATACAGGGGAGTTTTCCAGCCCTGTGGAGGTAGAGGAGGGGCTGAACAAACCCAGTGATCATACTAATGGAGTAGATTATGGAATATGTGAAGAACCACGTGACAGGCTTGATGAAAAAGAACAAATTCACGTTGACAAAAAGTGGGCTGTAGCTTAGCAACATCAACACCAAAATAATGGAAATGATCTTGAAGGCCCTCATCCTGATATTTGGTTCTCCCTCCCTGTACCCCTCCCCCGGACCGGGCTGTTTTAGAACCCGCAGAACTGAGAGGCCGCAGAACAACATCACAATCATCAGGATGAGGTTCTGAACAAATACAACATAGTTGTAAGCAAGTGTTTTTGATTGAAATGTGCAGTATAAACTGCCCCCAAACACCAGCAGCCAGACAGCACCACAAAACCCCACTCTGTATCTCAGGGGTTTGTACTTCAGGAAGGTTACAGGATGGACCACTGCCAGGTAGCGTTCCACACAGATACAGCACTGGAACAGGGGTCGACCGGTAAACAAGATCCCTAGTGAAAATGTCCCAAGATCTGAGAGTGCAGCCCTCTGTATCGGTGTGTTGACAATGAAGAAGACCGAAAACAGGCAGAAGAGGATCTCTGACACAGCCAGGTTGAGAGCGAAGAACTCTGAGGCCATCTTCCTTCCTGGTCTGTTCAGTATCAGCCACAGGATGTAGACATTGGTGGGGACACTCAGGATGAGGTTGATTACGGAGGAAACCAGTAATATAAAACTCCCTTGTGTGTTGAGGTTAATGAGTGAAGTTCTGTTTGTCTCTGAGATGTTCATGTCTAGATTCAGTACTGGAGTGTGCGCTTCAGTTAATCTGCAAGGATAAAGGGTTTTTATTAGGATGTTTCCTGTCGCCAACGCACAGTAAGAATCATATCTGGGAAAATTTCTATTTTAGGGTTCAATTACTTTTTAACTTAAATACACATAAGTTACATATAATTGTAATAAAAGTAAATTATAGTGTGTGAGTGTGAGCTTCTATGAACTACAATGATAGTATTTATTAGGATGTTTCCTGTGGCAAAAGCTTGGTAAAACACAAGTTAATGAATGGAAACAAGATTAGGTTCATTTCCATTTCACCTAAAAAAAATCCAATCAATCAACATCAGCAGCTCTACATTAAATTCAAATGAACTCACCTGATCAAAACATATCTTACAGACTCATCAGTTAACCAAAATCAAGTGCCTGTGTATTTTAGCATTTCAAAAAAGGTACTCTGGATTAACTGCTTCTAATGAAATATTTGACACTTTTAAATACATATTTTTGTACTTATTTTTACCTAATAGTATTATCTTTAATATAGGTTCAGTTACATGGTAGTACTTATTTGTATTTGAAATTGTTAGTGTCTTTCAAATACAAATGCCAATAAATTCCATGTGTATTTCAAATATTCAGTACTTTTTTAGATAAATACAAATGCTTGTGTAAAATTCCATTATTTAAAAACCCTTCATCGCATTTGAAACCAAGTGTTCATTAGAGACAAAGTCAGTCAGACAAACGAACAGAACCCGATTTGTTTTTCTCCTGTCTAAGTGTAGAGTCGACTTTACCTTGACAAGATGAAGCTGGAGTGCCGAGAACATGCAGTACTTCACACCCTTGTGTGCCGTCTATAAACTAATGCTGGCCTGAAAATGCTTTGACTGACAGCACATGAATGTCATGCAAATATTTGCAGGCAAATTGTAATCAATAACACAACTAAGTGACTGTGGATCTGTCTGCTGTGTCATGATTACGTCTCTGAGTGTTCCTGACAGGTGTTAGGTTCCACTATTTTGGTCCGCAAAATGGACTCAGTCTTTGTTTCAATCAAAGTCAATCAGGCATAATTAACCCATGAGAACCATCCTGCTGTATTCAACTTGATAGGTAGAACAACCATGCTAAAACTTTCCACAATGAAGCCAATATTATAAAAATGACTGCCAGTGAAATAAAATTTCAAACGCATGTATTGAAATATATTTTTTATTTGTTTGGTGGCTCTCCATCAAATTTAAATGCACATTATTTAATTAAACATTTTTTTTTCATTGTCAACATTAGGTAGATGTATAGAGCTGTACTGGCGGCTGGAGGCACATCAGTTGAGGAGCATAAGCTCAGCAATTCCTGGAACAGAATCTCTGGAATGGTGTCCCACACGTCATACACTTTCTGTTAATTCACTGTGTTTGAATCCATTCCGGTGAATCCATGCCGGCCATTATGAGTTCTCCAATCATCTTCCAAAGTGCTGCAAACATATGACCTCGTCCACACGCTCTCTCAAACACACAAACACGAAGATCATGTCCATTGTTTTTGAATTGATGCCGGCCTGACCTCATGGTCCTTGATGGAACACATCTGACATGCAAATGGGCCATGCAAAATGTATTCGGCTATAGGGATTGGGTATGATAGAATATAATGATCTGTGAGGTTTGCTGTGGGTTTATCTGGGAGTGGTACATATTTTTTGTACTTTTCACAACCAGTTGTATAGAGAGACTGATCAGCCATAACATTATGACCACTGACAGGGGAAGTGAATAACACTGATAGTCTCGTTCTCATGGCACCTGCCAGTTGTTGGGAGTTATTAGGCAGCAAGAGAACATTCTGTACTCAAAGCTGATGTGTTAGAAGCAGGAGAAAGGATCTGACTGGAATGGCCTGATCTGATGAATCACATTTCCTATTACATTACGTGGATGGCCGGGTGTGTGTGAGTCGCTTACCTGGAGAACAAATGACACCAGTATGCTATGGGCATTTACGTGAATGTTACTTTGACACGTACCACCTACCTAATAATTGTTGCAGACCATGTGAACCCTTTCATGGCAACAGTATTCCCTGATGGCATTGGCCTCTTTCAGCAGGATATTGTACCCTGCCACAAAGCAAAACTGGTTCAGGAAGGGTTTGAAAAACACAATGAGTTCAAGGTTTTGACTTGACCTCCAAATTCCCCAGATCTCAGTCCTATTGAGCATCTGTGGGATGTGTTGGACAAACAAGTACGATCCACGGAGGCCCCACCTCACAACTTACAGGACTTAAAGGATCTGCTGCTAACGTCTTGGTTCCAGATACCACAGCACACCTTCAGAGGTCTAGTGGAGTCCATACCTCAACCGGTCAGGGCTGTTTTGTTGGCAAAAGGGGGACTTACACAATATTATGCAGGTGGTCAAAATGTTATGGCTGATAGGTGTGTGCGTGTGCGTGTGAGTGTGCGTGCGTGTGTGTGTGTGTGTGTGTGTGTATATGTGTATATAAGCAATGTTCTTTAGCAATATAACTTACCAGTTATACTTTGATGTCATATCTGTGATGAAGTATACTATATACTTTATTTACTTAGCCGTCTATTGACTTGACCCTTTAACCTCCTTCCTCTGTCTTACCCTTAGGGAGCGTGGGAGATGCCATCTCTGTGCTGAAGCCGGATGTGTTTGTGTCAGATGATGGGGGTTACACCTGGCTCAAGGCCCTGGAGGGACCTCATCACTACGCCATCCTGGACTCTGGTGGATTACTGGTGGCTGTGGAGCACTCCGCACAGCCCATCAAAACCATCAAGTATGTCTTTGTTTTCGAAGAAGGGCTCCGCTCAAAAGTGCCATATTACATCATCACCATCCACGGTACATAATCACCGCCCTTACTACATCATCACTGTCCATACTACATCATCACTGTCCATACTACATCATCACCGTCCATACTACATCATCACCGTCCATACTACATCATCACCGTCCATACTACATCATCACCGTCCATACTACATTATCATCACCGTCCTTACTACATTATCACCGGCCATGCATCATCATCACCGTCCTTACTACAATATCACCGGCCATACAACATCATCACCGTCCATACTACATCATCGCTGTCCATACTACATAATCACCGTCCATACCACATCATCACCGTCCATACTACATCATTACGACCATACATTATCATCACCGTCCTTACTACATTATCACCGGCCATGCATCATCATCACCGTCCTTACTACAATATCACCGGCCATACAACATCATCACCATCCTTACTACATTATCACCGGCCATACTACATCATCACCGTCCATACTACATCATCACCGTCCATACTACATCATCACCGTCCATACTACATCATCACCGTCCTTACTACATTATCATCACCGTCCTTACTACATTATCACCGGCCATACAACATCATCACTGTCCATACTACATAATCACCGTCCATACCACATCATCACCGTCCATACTACATCATTACGACCATACATTATCATCACCGTCCTTACTACATTATCACCGGCCATTCATCATCATCACCGTCCTTACTACAATATCACCGGCCATACAACATCATCACCATCCTTACTACATTATCACCGGCCATACTACATCAGCACCGTCCTTACCACATTATCACCGGCCATACAACATCATCAGCCGCCATAATGCATTTTTTTTAAATGTAAACTTTCTCCTGTCAGGTTTTCCACGGATGAGGGTCAATGCTGGCACACTCACGAGTTCGCGAGCGACCCCATCCACTTCACTGGGTTGGCTTCGGAGCCAGGGGCAAGGTCTATGAACATCAGCGTCTGGGGCTACAGAGACAATCTTCTTAGTCAGTACTGGGTCTCGGTCACCATCGATTTCAGAGAGCTGCTCACTAAAAACTGTGAGTATCAAACTTCCCAGTTACTGGCCAAATGTACAGGACACACAACCATCTACTGTATCCAATGAAATGCATACTGACATGTATTCCCTCTTGACAGTGCTACACCCATTTGAAAAGAAAACAATGTTTAGCTTGAATATGATACCATAAGGGATCACAGAGTGTTTTTGACTGGGTTCCCAGTGCTGAAGGCGGTTGATAGAAATAGCAGGGTCTCTGTTCCATGACCCATCTTGTAGTCCAATCGGATGAGGAAGTCGTTTTACGAGGTTGTTCAGGGAGTTTCATAGGAGTTTCTTCAAGTGTGTCTGCTGTTTCGTATCTAAATAAGACCTACAAAACCATGTCAGGGGAGTTCTTTGCTTATCAGTGAACTTCATTTCTCAATAAGGTACAAGGAAGGAGCAAAAACCTGCAGACACTTCACCGCCCATTTGACAGCTATGCTGCAGTGCTAATGTACTTCTATGCCCAGTTTTCTGGATTTCAGTTATCGGTAAAGATTAAATGCATGGCAAATAAATGAATACAATGGGCACATCATTGAACTGAGTGGGGACTTCTTGAGACATCGAGCCCAGCCTTCCAGTGGGCAAAGCGGCCTAAGGTGTTGAGTTTTTATTGGAGTGATTATGCCTCTACGGGTCAATCCACCGACCTCCAGGGTGGATGACCAGTGTGCTGTGGGAAGAAAAATGACTTGGCCTTTGGATGCCTGTGAGAAAAGTTCCCAGTACCAGGCTATAAAGCAGGGGTATTCAACTCTGATGCTACGAAGTCCAGAGCCTGCTGGTTTTTGGTTCTACCCATCTTTATTTACACCTGCCTTGTTAGAGGGTTGCATTGAAAAAGTGGAGTGGAACTGGCCTGGAGGTCTAGAGTTGAGTTTGAGGGCTATAGAGCTACTGTTTACACTGCTGCTGGCAAACAAATCCCAAGAAACAAATGTGTCATAGAATTGGCTCACAGACCTCCCGGGAGTCACGTGGTTTTGTTAGCTCACTGACCTAGCCTCGTGCAGTCTTGTTAGCTCACTGACCTAGCCTTGTGCGGTCTTGTTAGCTCACTGACCTAGCCTTGTGCGGTCATGTTAGCTCACTGATCTAGCCTCGTGCCGTCTTGTTAGCTCACTGACCTAGCCTCGTGCCGTCATGTTAGCTCACTGATCTAGCCTCGTGCAGTCTTGTTAGCTCACTGACCTAGCCTCGTGCGGTCATGTTAGCTCACTGATCTAGCCTCGTGCGGTCTTGTTAGCTCACTGACCTAGCCTCGTACCGTCATGTTAGCTCAGTGATCTAGCCTCGTGCAGTCTTGTTAGCTCACTGACCTAGCCTCGTGCGGTCGTGTTAGCTCACTGACCTAGTTTCGCATTTCTCAGGTGAGGACAAGGACTACGTGCAGTGGCTGGCTCACTCCGATGACCTTAGTGACCCGAACGACGGCTGCATGCTGGGCTACAAGGAGAAGTTCCTCCGAATGAGGAAGGCCTCGGTGTGCTGGAACGGGCGGGACTATGAGATCAACAAACAGCACACTCCCTGCCCCTGTACCCTGGACGACTTCCTCTGGTCGGTGGTTGAATTACGCCTACCTTTCTGTTAGCTGCAGCGCCATACACTATATATTGCAACTATGTCTGTTGGATTTCGGTACATTATCTTGCTATTGTTAGAGATTATTAGATTACCGTCACTGTCCAAAAAAACAGAGTTAACATGATTGGGGGTAGTGTGTCTGTTTGCCTTTCATTGTCTTCTCTCTAACCTACGCCACACTGCCCCCTTGCAGTGACTTTGGGTACTACCGTAAAGAGAACAGCTCAGAGTGCGTGGAGCAGCCGGATCTGAAAGGCCGGGTTCTGGAGTTCTGTTTGCAGGGCAAGACGGAACAGCTGCAGACCAGCGGGTAAGGAACCGTGTGGGAATAAACGGGTTCAGAGTGGGTCTCCTGTGCTATGTGTTCCTGTGCTATGTGTCTGACCTAGATTTTAGCTTGCGGTGTAGCACATAGGTGTAAGTCAACAAACCACCACCATCTAGACATTCCCATTGTGATTACTGATGACCACTAACCCGCGTCCACCTGGTCAACAGCTATAGGAGGATCCCCGGGGATAAGTGTGTGGGAGGAACCCAGCCGGAGAGGAAAGTGATTGATCTCAGCAGGAGGTGTGTCAGTGATCTGCTGACACAGGAAGCACAGGTGAGCAGAGATCTGTCTGTGTCCCGGTCCGGGGGACCATAATGAAATACTGTGCTGTTCCAGTGAGTTTTTTTGTCTCCTGGCCAACTTACCGCGACCCAAATTAAACTGGTTCTTACCTTTTTAGTCACTGGATGACTCTGCTTGCAACGTGACTGTTGGTAGTGCAGTGCTAGCATGAATTCCCCAGCGCTGTTTAATCTCTCCATGCATCTCTGTCCACATGCGACAGGTGGACGGACATTTCTCCAGCTCAGCTCCGATCATTGTGGCGGTGATCATCGTGTTGTTGGTCAGTGTCGTCGCCGCCGTCCTCCTGATCAAGAAATACGTCTGTGGTGGCCGGTCAGTACTGCCGTCTGTAATTCAGTGTTTTGTGTTTTGTATGGGTCTGAATGCATTTGGGCTTTACTGTATGTTTCACATACAGACCCCTGATTGACTGATGCTTTAGAGCACATTAGCTGGCAGAGATGGACACTCATTGGTCTATTTTAATCAGATCGCTGTGCTGTCATGATCTGGGCCAAAAGTTCCATCCCACAAAGAACAGGCTGGAATTCCTGGAATTTCTCTCTAATAGGTCTCACAGAAAGGGCATTGTCCGCATTTTCACTATTTAAAGGGAAATAACAACAAATATCTACAGTTTGTCAAAGTTCATAAAGAAATTGCTGGGACTTACTGCACAAGCCAATGAGTTGTCTTTGGAGGATATGATAGAAAGGGTATAATTTTAAACCTGCAACTGCAACATTTATCACACAGTTTTACATGGTGTGTACCACAATCAGTTGAGGTACCCCAGTGTTGTATTTTTTGCAATGACAGAACATTTTCTTTTCACGTAGATTATCGTTATTTCACAAAGTTCGATCAAACCACATTTAGCGGGTAGAGAGCAATATAAGCCACACTAATTCTAGCTCAACCCTGCTCTCCCTGTGTGACAGCGTCTCGAGCATACGGCCGCAGACCAACAGTTAGATGAAGCGATTTATGGACTTAGACGAACTGTATTGATTCATGATTATTCCCCTTTAAGAGTGTCAGTTTGGCCTGTAGTGTGATAAGATCACAACACAATCCGGAATATCCCGTTTTTCTGCAGTCTCCTTTGAGATCAGTACACAGCAAACTTCTGAGGAATGTACAGTATCTAGGAGTTCGTAGGATGACTGTTTTTCAAAATGATATACTGTGCTGGTTACTGATGCACCATGGGTACCGGCACTGGCAACATCTGTGACCGTTTGCTTCAGGTGGGCGTAGCTGTAGTGTGGAAAAGGTAACGGGCTGAGACTGCTGTGTTTTGTGTCTGGCACCCTCAGGTTTCTGGTGCACAGGTACTCTGTCCTTCAGCAACACGCTGAGGCCCAAGGGGATGTGGACGAGCCACTGGACAGCAACCACACGCGGGGCGGCAACAAGACCAACTTCCACGAAGATTCAGACGAGGTAAGCGAGATGAAAACTTGCCTTTAGCTGAGGTGACCTGTCTGTAGCTAAGACTGTTTTGTGTGTGTGTGTGTGTGTGTGTGTGTGTGTGTGTGTGTGTGTGTTCATTAACTCTCTCATTCTATATATGTCCACGGTCATTCTTTTGAGTGCAATTTGTTCTCGGTTCATTTTTAGGACCTTCTGGAGTAACCATTGGAACTGGCAGCTTCCAGGAGCAACTTGACTTCTACAGCTCATATGGACGAAATAGTCTCCTGTCCGTTCTGACCTGACTTGCAGCTAACATTGGGGAAGTGCTAGTAGTGTCCTGACTTTCCTTCATGACCAGGAGGCTCCTGCAGCTTTCATACTGTCCGCGTGTGGAGGCTTACTGCTCTACATCCAAGAATGGGTTTCTCCAAAGTGTACTCTCAGATGCTCACTGCTGCGCTATCTCCCTGTCGCATTCTGCTACTTTCTTCTTCCTCCCCCCGCTGTTTCATTCACCATGACCCCTGGCCTCTGACCTAAGACCTTTTCAGCTTTTATCCATGAGGTTTCCTGTGAATGTACAGGGGCCTTGTTATCTGAGCGGTGTCCCGTTCAGTAGACGACTGTGATGTTCTGGCTGATAGACCTGTTTTGTGTTTGAATTTCTTCCCCGAGCTCCTTCCGTTAGGAACAACATAGAAATGGGATGATGAGATGGTTCTTGACTGGGGATGATTGTGGTGGGTAATGTTGGAACATTATAACTGCTGTATAGATACTTGGGTAGACTATTGGCTGGCTTCTCCCTCATCTTTACAAGTCTTCTTCAAACAGGTGAATATGAAAACATCTCAAACTCGCGGGTGACACATGCTTCTTCCACTGCTTGGGAATATTAGTAATAGAGTTTTATCGAGGACTTTCTCCTTCCCTGCACTTGTACAGAATCGTTTTTCCTTTTTTTTCCATTATTGTGATTTGGGATGGGTTTAAATGGGTTTCTGTTGGTTATGTGGCAAAATGACTCTACATGGGCCACCATATTCTTATGTGTGTGTGTGTGTGTGTGTGTGTGTGTGTGTGTGTGTGTGTGTGTGTGTGTGTGTGTGTGTG
>JACXGJ010001166.1:0-91869 GCA_016801105.1 Esox niger
AGGTACTGGTCAGAGGTGTAGGGGTACACAAAAAGGTACTGGTCAGAGGTGTAGGGGTACACAAAAAGGTACTGGTTAGAGGTGTAGGGGTACAAAAAATAGTAGGGTATACTATCAAATCGTGTGACCAGTCGAGTGAGAAATCGATTATGATGGCGATCAGGCATAGGATAAGACAGGAAAGACTCCAGTGGGCGATCAAGATAAGACTAACAACCACTCCTATGAAACATCACACATGGCATTTCAAGAACGAGGTAGTTTGAATACATTCATGCAGATAAAGTATAAAATAGGCATAATGTAATTTTTCCCCAACAGACCAGACAATAGACAAGTCCCAAAAAAGAAGGTTGTTTATAGACAAATGTGTTATATTATTATGTCACGTGATAAGATGGGTTTATGATGGGAGACTGTGGTTTTACCATGTTAGAGTATGCAACCTAGCATAGCCAGTTCAGACAGGAAACCCTAGTGGGCATTGGTCAGCGACATATCAGCTGAAGCCGCGGTCGCTCCAATCATAGCGACTGTTCTGGTCCCCACACTTTTTTTCTACATTATTAAGGCTACGACAGTGCAGACCCAACGTCCATAGTCAAATGTCACTACACTTCTAGGTGTTTTGGTACACCTTCAGTTCATTAAATGTTGCTTTTTGGACGGTGGAAGGAACATGCAGAGGTAGCCCATTTTATGAAGTGATTTTGTTTGACATGAAGACTTCCTCACTGGATGTGTTCATGCAAAATATAAAAAATATAACGCATATACACTTTTGTAACACAAATGACACACACACACACACACACACACACACACACACACACATAGGATGTCCTACGAAAAAGTACCTATCAGAAGTGGTCCAAAGAAGGAAAAGTAGCGGCCAAATTCCAGAATCCAGTCGAGCATCTGTGGGATGTGCTGGACAAACAGGTCCGATCCATGGAGGCCCCACCTCGCAGCTTACCGGACTTAAAGGATCTGCTGCTAATGTCGCGTTGCCTGATACACCAGCACACCTTCAGAGGTCCAGTGGAGTCCATTCCTCGACGTGGTCATCATTTTTCGGCTGATCGGTGTATGCACAGTAGTTTTACTACGTCATGACAATTGATTTTGAAGTTTATGAGCTGAACTACATTCTATAAATATCAACCTATTTCCGACTACCTAGAAATGCAGGCAGAAAACGAGAAATTCAACAAACCAAAAGCCCTCCATCTTTCCATTGTCAACCACAAATGAGGAGAGACTGCATCACCAAGTCTGCACCTTAGTATGTAGGTATGTCACGAACTGTCTCAGGCTCCAGTGGTACGATGTCGACAGAAAAACTCAAGAAGGTGTTTTGTCACAGAGTTAAGTGCATTTATAACAGCACACAGACGAGCCAGAGGAACGAACTGTAATCTGTTAGTCACAGTCCATATCTCAACTGGGGGGGAGGGGTTAGGCGGCTTGCATTACTCGTGGGGGAACAACATGTTTACTGATGCCTTGTTTCTTTTTTTACTGCCACTGAATGACCTCATGTTGACTTTGCTTGCATCCTAAACGGTGCCCTACTTCAACATGCCATTTATGCCACGGACCATAAAGTAGCCTTGCATCCCTCCTAAGTGGCAAAACCTAAAACGGCAAGTATGTAAAATAGTCAGGAACACCCTATGCATGTATGAGGTTTGTTGGGGTATAATGTTTTACACAGATATGCTTGTCTGTTTTGTAGAAGAATTAGCATCCTCCCAGAATGAAGTTCAGCTCTCCTTCCCATCCCTCCTAAGACCCCTATACTCTGTGCATGAGATGCATGCACACTTGTAAAGTGTAATGGTATAGAAATAGTGGTACAGTGTTCTTAAAAAACATTTGAATACTACTGGTAGCCATTTAAAAAAGGCAGAGAGAGAGAGAGGGTATAAGAGTGGGCATACTTCCCAGAATGCAACAGTTTTCATCTTCTTCAAATTTCTATACTTTCTGGAGAGGCTCCTGGCCTCCACCCACCAGGATATGGACAATGTTTAACTTTCTGTTTTGGGTAAAATGGATTTAACTTCCCAGAACTCAAATTGCCTCTCCATGAGAACCCAATGCACTATACAATTTTGTAACTATGCTCCTATAGTGTTGTAGAGAGGAACTTGGCACTCACCCACTCCTGGGAACGGTGAGGAAGAACAGAAGATGGATTATAGTATGCCACTTCGTAACTCTTCCAGCATCGTTTAAGCTGAAGTTTAAGCAGCTTTCCTACACCACTCTGTCTTCGGCACTGGTTTTTATGGCTGATGTACAAACACGACAGGAAATCTTACCAGGCATCTTCAATCAAAGAATGTACTGCTGTAGAATGGAGGACCAGCTCCCAGTGGGTGTTTTCCTATACATTTTGGCAATGGTGTTTCTTTATATGGGTAAGCTGCAGGTTTTGGAACACCAACCCTACTTTAGGGGTTGAAATGTATATTACTGTTTACATTGTTTTTATTTTTGTAAATTCTGCATTGTCGCTCCTACAGTATGATTGCCTAGCACTCTTGGAGGTTTGTTCTTTACTGAATTCAGACTTTTTTCTCATCTTACTTGAGCACTTGCTGTGATTCATTTGTCCTGTTACCGATTTGTTGACCAATATGCCGGTGAAGGGGAGAGGCGAACGTGTCGTTTTCCTATGTAGATCTTGGACAAAATACTGCAGTTTGCTGTTATCGAGCAGGTTACTCAAAAATGT
Organism: Esox niger; assembly: GCA_016801105.1. Taxonomy (NCBI): domain Eukaryota; kingdom Metazoa; phylum Chordata; class Actinopteri; order Esociformes; family Esocidae; genus Esox; species Esox niger. The sequence goes on from JACXGJ010001166.1 coordinate 2,744, forward strand.
TCAATCCCTGGACAAAAATGTTAACAAACTACACACACAGATTAACTAACAGCAGGACATGTTGTGAACCGCTGCATACTGGCGTTTATTGAGACTTGGCTAGACACTATGGTGCTAGCCAAGTCTCAACCATTACCCCAGCTGTTTTTTCCATCTACTGCAGGACAGAACTTCGCAGTCAGGTAAATGTGGAGGCAGAGGGGTCTGCATTATGGTTAATTCTAGCAGTGGTTCAGATCTATCAGTACTTTCAACACACTGCTCACCAGACCTGGAGCTCGAAACTATAAAAGTATAGCCTTCCTTCTACCTTCCTGTGGAATTCAGCTTGGCTATCATAGCAGTCTACATACCCCCGCAGACAGATAAAATGCATGTGCTAGAGGACCTATACACAGTAATTAATGGACTAGAGGACATTCACCGTGCAGCTTTTATTATTGTTAGAGACTTCAATAAGGCAAATATGTGGAAAGATTTGGCAAAATACTACAAGCATATTAACTTTCCTACCCGTAGGGATTAGACTCTTGACCATTGTTATTCACAAATATGAACTACTCACTGTAATGTATATTTTTTATAATGTGTGTGGGTGTTAGATTATTTGATTGTAGGGTTTTCATGTTGTTTTTATTTGAGTAATTTAAAATACTCAGCCTAAAATACCATGTACGTGAGTATTTGATTATTATTTGTAGTAATCAGTAATGGATATTTTTTGTGCATCCAATAAAAACCTTTTTTATGGTTACATTTGAGTCAGTGTATATTAATTGTTTTACATATGCTTTAAGTGGTCTCTTAATTGAATGAAAAAGTTAATGCTGGTATTGAGAGGTGTCCTGGAAGACGATGGCCTGGTCTTAAGAATCGCTTTTCCATCACATGGATAGCCGGGTGTGTGTATGTCGCTTACCTGGAGAACATATGGCACCTGGATGCACTATGGGAAGAAGGCAAGCCGGCAGAGGCAGTGCGATGCTTTGGGCAATGTTCTGCTAGGAAACTTTGGGTCCTGCCATTCATGTGGATGTTGCTTAGACATGTACCACCTACCTGAGGTTGTTGCAGACCATGTACACCCTTTCATGGCATCAGTATTCCATGATGGCACTGGCCTCTTTCAGCAGGATAATGCACCCTGCCACAAAGCAAAAATGGTTCTGGAATGGTTTGAGGAACACAACAACGAGTTCAAGGTGTTGACTTGGCCTCCAATTTCCCCTCAATCCAATCGAGCATCCGTGGGATGTGCTGGACAAACAGGTCCGATCCATGGAGGCCCCACCTCGCAACTTACAGGACTTAAAGGATCTGCTAACATCATGGTTCCAGATAAAACAGCACACCTTCAAAGGTCTAGTGGAATCCATGCCTCGTTGTGTCAGGGCTGTTTTGGTTGCAAAAAGGAACCTACACAATATTAGGCAGGTGGTCATAATGTTATGCCTGATGGGTGAATTTTTTGCCTTATTAATTTCATATTGTGCTTTTTTAAATAAATATTATAATGTCTACCAGCTGACTATCAGACTAATTGTTTTGTCGCCAACATTTGGAGACATGTTTTGGGGTGAAGCGTGAATCCATAATCTTCCCTTGGTTCTCTGTGCATTGTGGGGACATGACAAAAAAATGAGTCTCTTAAGAGCAATGTGGACGGAGTATGTTTCATGGTTTCCAACTCATGGTGTGACTATCATGATGTACGGGATCTGTGAAAATGTTTGCTCTACTGACCTGGAATACCTCTTAATGAAGTGTAGGCCCTATTACATTGGCCAGGAATTCTCATCAATCATTCTCTGTCATGTATATCCCTCCCTAAGCTGATACCAAGCTGGCACTTCAGGAATAACACTCTGAACAAATTACAATTCCTGTAGCCCGAGGCCACCTTTGTTATTGCCTTTGACTTTTATGAAGAGAACTTGAAAGGTTCTTCCTAACTTTCACCAACATATATATCCCATATGACAGGCAGAGGACAACCTTCTCGCTTAACTCTGTTTCAGTCCTTCGCCAGCCCCCTTTAAGCAAGTCAGAGGGCCTTGTAGGAGGCAATCTGGGATCCATCACCAGGTTTATCAAGAAATTAATTAAGTTCAATCTCACTGATTATCAAACTCCCATTTGAAATGTATTGAAAACCCTGTGACTATATTCTTCGGTTTGTTACATAACTGGATATATCCAACTGTATTGATTGGGAGCCGATACACAAGCATTTGCTACAACAGTAACAACATCTGATAATGTGTATGGTCATTATTAAGTGTGCAGAATAATTAAGTGTGGATGACAATATTTATTCAAACACTCATTACGCATGAGTAAATACCCAATTAACTCTATCAATTATGTATAAGTATTAATGCTCTTTCTATGATATTACTAAATTCTAACAATCCATTAAAAGCAGTTTGAAATAAAAAAGTATATTGGATTCATATATAATGTGCATAGTATGAAAATACCATTATAGCCTTAGTCATATATCAAATCAGGAATTATTAGTAAAAACACTGTATAAAAACTGACAGGCCACGGTTTGCATATAGCTTTCTGAATTGTAAGGACAATCTTAAAATGATGAAAGAAATGTTTTAAACACATTACCAATGCTTTAGATATAAAAAACGAGTCCCTTTTTTACCTGTCCAAATAAAACCACATCACAGATTCTTCTTTCTCTGCAAAGTCAACTTCTTCTGCAGGGAGAACCGTAGACAAACCACCAACTTTGCAGGGCCTATTTTAAATGTTCTGGAGGTAAAATGTGCAAATGCATTGTGTACTTCCACACACTGTATTGAAAACCTAGCCATGTTAAAAAGGTACTAACAAAAGTACAGCATTGTTAGTAGAGCTAGGAGCCCTTTGATTATGTTCTAACATGGGTTGTGCATGCATTCATGAAACAGAATTCAGTGCCTGAAAGTAAAGTATTCTAGCAGCCCTCAGGTGTCACACTCTCTCTTTTCAGCAGACGGTTTATTGAATTTTAGAGAGCATCCTAATTTGTGGGAGTTCATGAATGACGCATGTTAATTACACAGGGGTTTTCGTCTGCTCATTGCTCTGCGTATAGAAGAGGGGCTGTGAATGTGAGCGTGCGAGCGAGTCGGGGCGTTTACACAGCGTGTGTGCAGACGCAGGTGTCGGCCTCATTCTACTGTGGAGGGGGGTGGGACTGCAGACCAGACCAGCCGATAGGATGCTGTGACACTGCCTCAGACACTGCCTCAGACCCCGCCTCAGACCCCGCCTCAGACCCCGCCTCAGACCCCGCCTCAGACCCCGCCTCAGACCCCGCCTCAGACCCCGCCTCAGACATGATGTGGGCAGGTGATTATTAGGGCAGAGTACAACGTAGGTGCGATTTCTGCCTCTGTGTGTTAAGGAGACAAGCGAGGACATCAGAGTGCAGGGAAATCAGAGTGCCAGGGAAATCAGAGTGCAGGGAAATCAGAGTGCAGGGAAATCAGAGTGCAGGGAAATCCGAGTGCCAGGGAAATCAGAGAGCCAGGGAAATCAGAGTGCCAGGGAAATCAGAGTTCCAGGGAAATCAGAGTGCAAGGGAAATCAGAGAGCCAGGGAAATCAGAGTGCAGGGAATTCAGAGTGCCAGGGAAATCCGGGCCTGTCGGGGAAATCCGGGCCTGTCGGGGAAATCCGGGCCGGTCAGGGAGGTGCGTGCAGAGGTTTTCATGGCAGATAAATTTTCCTAGAAGGGCTTCAGGCTTGTCTTCCAGCTTTGGCCCAGTTACGAGGCTGTCTTTGAATCCCCTCTGGCCACCCTCAGTGGCTCTCTCCCTACCCGGCCTTTGAGACAACTCATGACCGCTGTCCTAAAGCTTTCTAATGGCAGCCGGTCCCTGCGACTGTGTCCTGAACTACTTTTAACCAGAGAAATACTTTGCCCACTACACAGGGAATAAGGTGCCTCTTGGTAATCCAGACACAGCTGACATGTTTGTCTTCTGATCATGCAAAAACATTGATCGGGCACAAAAGTTCACTCTTATAATTTTCATCCAGCGCAGTCAGAAGACTCCACCCCTCAAAGTCTGGTTCCTGTCTAGGCTTCATCCTAGCGTTAACCCTACTAGGAAGTGTTTCCTAGCCACAGTGCTGAACTCTTGTTGTTTGCTCTTTGGGTTTCAGGCTGGGTATCTGTGAAAGCACTTGGTGACCACTGCTGATGTAAAAAGGGCTTCATGAAATACATTTGATTGATTTATTGACTTGGCACACAGCTCGGTGTCACAAATTGACACCATATCTAAAAACGGACATGACAACCAAATGAGATTCCGCAAAAAGACAGAGAAAGTATAGAGAGAGTGATGCAAAAATCACACAGAGGGCTAATGAACTTGTTTTTTGATGCTAGAAAAACTACAGCTGCAAACACAACACAACAAACAAAGCCAGAGCGAGAAGCTTCATTAGCAGTGTACAGTCAGTCCGTACCATCTCAACATGGGCTCTTGACAATCACCTCCTAACATAAATACCACAGAACTCCTGGACATTACAGCACTCTGACTCTTGTGATGGCAGTTCCATCGATAGACACTCTTAAACACATTAGTTAAGAATTTGCCACAACACTCTACATTACTCCAGTACCTCAACCTCTACAGTAGTTTTGCCCCAAATGCAATCGTAGATCCTTTGCCCGTCCTCAGACACCCCGGTATGTCATGTTTTTTGTTGCTCTGGTCACACCTGACCAAGGGTTGTAGTTTGAATTCACTCCAAATTAGCCTACAAATTATCACAGGGCCTGACATATCACACAGAGCACCCCCTTTAAGGTACTCAGGCGCTTCTGTTTTTGTATGTGATGCAGTGTGGGATGCAACGTACTGTACCCAGTATGTCCTGGAAGTATGTTCTCCCGGCACCTCAACGAGCTCTGCAAGGCCTTAAGTTGCACACTGGAGCACTAAATCAGGAGCACCATGACCTCGCAATGCACTGAGCGGATATTCATTAGGGTGGTGGGTGTAGGCGCGCAAGGTTAGCTCCCTCCATATGTTGCCGTCTCCATACAAAACATTTGGAACGTACGGTGTTTTTTCTATTTCAAATCGGTGGCCGGAATCAAAGCAGCGCTATCGGTTCCACAACATAAATGCTAACCAAAACATTAATAAAGGACTCTAAAAGGGGAATTTCATCCTTGGGGACCCTTAGATGGTTTGTATCATGATTGAGAGATTTCTAGGTCAGTGAGATTTGTTTCATACATAACCGTCCAGAGGGGCACAGGGAATATGATTTGCATGCTAAACAACATACTCTATTACACAGGAATGTGTACATCTGAAAAATATATTTAGTGATTCTATATATATTTCATTTTGCAAATCACATTTGTAGTGTGTAGTGGTTACTGTCCTTGACTGATAGAACCACTGCATGTCTTTCAGTGATGTTCCTATCAGCAGATATGTTGACGCATGTCCAAAATGCCAACATATTTCACCTTTCTTAAACCTCGCCGGTTTTCACGACACCCTGGTCGACCGGGTGCTAGGTAACTAACTTTACATTATGCAGCACAAGGGCTTGTCATCATTACTTAAGGGACTCATTTGAAAAAGTGAGAGATCTGTTATAGCTGGTTTAGGGTATATATAGAGTGGTAGCTGGTTTAGGGTATATATAGAGTGGTAGCTGGTTTAGGGTATATATAGAGTGGTAGCTGGTTTAGGGTATATATAGAGTGGTAGCTGGTTTAGGGTATATATATAGTGGTAGCTGGATTGGAATATATATAGAGGGGTAGCTGGATTAGGGTATATATATAGAGTGGTAGCTGGATTAAGATATATAGAGTGGTAGCTGGATTAGGATATTTATAGAGTGGTAGCTGGATTAGGATAGTGCACCTTCGTCTGCCGATGTCCTCGTGAAACTCCTTTATAGATGGCCTGAAGAATGTATTGACTACTTGCATTTAGAACACAACAGTTTGTTACACTTAATTTGAATAGTCAATATTACCACCTGGAAATGCTCTACAGATATTCATACAGTTAACAAATAATTAAAAACAAAGTTAATGCTTGCAAAGATTAAAATGAGGGTTAAGTTTAGTGTAAGTGCAAGGGTTAAAGTAAAGATAGTAGCTAGTTAATTTGAATGGCATTGATAGCACGTAGACAGTCTGAACAGCGTGACCCAACAGTTGTATCAGGACCAAGGCAGAAACTCAGTTCATTTTATTGATTTGCTTCAGGCTAAACACATTACTGAGGCTGTCTTATTCTGACCAGGTAAAGAATCTAACAACTGAGATCTGTTCCAAACATTCTATAACATATAGCTACTGTTTTTACATACTGTAGGCTAACTGATGTAAAACGGCAAATGATTTTGAAAGTGATTATTGAAAACAACGCCTGTGGGAATTGAGACCTGTGACTATAGCTATCTTAAAAGTACACAGTACTCTTTAGATATGGTTACTGTAAAAAAGCTAATTGACTAAAACATTTACTTGCTAACACTGTTAAAAAGGGATCTGTCTACCAGTCTACTGTATCGTACATAAGAAGTGTTTTATAGGTGTGTAAACAGCTTAAACAAAGGTACTATGTTGTTATTCCGACCAGTGCACATTTAGAAATACATAACGTTGTGCCCTTCAGAGAAATAATGACCAAAAAAGTTGAGAAAGCTTGATAAAATTAAATTATAATTAGAAAAGGGGTATTTATATTGGTGGATGTGTTGGTATTGTTTTTTTATGCAACTGGGTAAACTCGATTTGGCATGTACAGTACAGTACAGTTGCCTAGCTATATGTAATCCACTAGGCTGTTATTCTGATTAGAACATCAGAACAAACGGTGGCGTACTTCGTAGAACTAACAACAATATTTACTGGAGTTGAAACAGCATGATGATTGTGTGTTGACAGAAGCAGGCAGAATGGGAATGTGCTGTTTACCCGTGAGAGCTGTTGTTGTGACATATGCGTGAAGTGGGTACTGGCACCAGGCAAATGGAATCCAAAAGAACACTCTACTGAACACCACATGGACATGATGGATGTATGGGTTTAAAAAAGAATGATTGTTTTAAAGAATGTTTCTTTAGACTATTATTACTATTGTATTCTAAAATCAACATTTTACTTGGGAGGCGGCATCTACATTTGCTATGAATTCTGGAACTTGGGGTGTTTTATGAACAGCAAAACGCGAAACTTCTAATTTGCTCGTTCCAGATTAAATGAAGCAGTTACTGTGTTTTTATGACATAAACATGTCATCAGTAACATTAGTAATTAGAAAATTAAGTTGTTGAACTATGATAAAGTTCCCCTTTCATAGAGCTACAATGATATACTAGCGATGACGTTTTTCAGTCATTGTCTTTGTTCCAAATGTCCCTGTATTCTCAATTATTTACTAAGCAGCACTAATAGCTATATCTATTTAGCAAATGACACCGGCAAAAATATACATAATATATTAAAGAAACTACACATTGATATTCTTAGTTCCACAAGGAAAACTGTACAACATACTAAATACAATAAACAGTGATATAAAAGGAAATGAATACTATTAAGGAAATAAACCGCATTCCAGCCTTTTCCCTGCCGTTTGATAATAAACAAAATAAATGCATCCAGGTTTAAAGTTGACGGTCGGTGCATTTATTCATAAATATGCCTTTTGGGGGTAGTTCCATTTTTTATAGGGCTACATGAATAAACATTCAATGATGCAAGGAGCCACCACCTCCCTCTCTCACGTGAGTAGATTAGGCGGCGTGGGTGATGGATGCTTCGATCCCTCTTATGACTGGAGGTGCCTGACGGGGGTCTGGATGAGAGTGGTCTGACCAAATACCAAGATAGTTGTAACGCATCGTGGGTAATCTCAGACCACTCTGATCCATCTTATGTGAGGGGGGCAGGCAGGTAGGAGTCGTTTCCAATTGAAGAGCATGCATTTTGTTTTAATGGAACTGTGGAGGAGCTGGAGATCAAGAAGGGCATGTTGTATGTCACGGAATCTGTGTTGAAGGGTGGTCAGTGTAACAGCCGGGCAACAGCCTGTGCCATGCCGGCTGTTGCGTTTCTATGTCTCTTTAAGTTATATTCGGTCTCTTTCTATGTTCTGTTTAAATCCTGTGTTCATTGATTTCACCTGTGTGTGATTTAATTGTGCCACCCGTGTGTTGTTTACCCCTCGTCACATCCCAATTTAGTTTCCATAATTCCATCCGTTTCTGGATCATTGTTGTTTGTGACGGTCCCTTTCAGGTCTTTGGTGATTTAAGCTTGACGTTATTTAGCCTGTTAATCAAAAGTCCTTCATTCCACCACCACTGTGCCCGTGTCCTGCTGCTACTCACAGTCACGGGTCAGTACAAAGTTCAACAAGGGGTAAGGCGTTTTCAAGATGGTGTTCTCTGCAGTGTGAATGAGGAAATCACTGGCAGCACGCACAACATTACTGATGTATACAAAGAATAGGCTCAAAAAGAATCAAACAATGGCAAACTCCAATTGAAACACTGTGGTTGAAACAACGGACGCTCAGATGTGACATTCTGCATGTTCAGAAAAGCCATTTTCAAAACAGACCAGACAGTCCTCTGACAACCAGAGTTTATGGAGTCTGTAAATTAGGAATTGGATGACTGACAGAATCAAAGGCTTTGGCTAGGCCAGTAAGAACAGCCACACAGTACAGCTTGGGTACGATCGCAGATACGATGTAACTGTGGTCTTTCTGTGTTGCTGAGGTACAGTACAGTAGACCCACGGACAGCTCGGTAAGCCTGACTGCGCACTGCGCAGTTGTGAATATGTAGGTGCTACAATGCCGATAGCGGCTTGACCACTCAATGCTGTATGAGTGTTATTCAAATATTGCCCTTCCACTTATACAAAGTAACATCTACTTGGGTGAAGTTAAGGTGGGTGGGTGGGTGAAGTGACCGTGTCGCTTTAAAAATGAACTGATCGGTAAATTATTAATCTGTTAATGTTATAGCCTGTTATATAGAGAGAAATTGGCATAGTAGAGACTAACTAATCACTCCATGTAATTGTATCAGTGCACATCCTCCAAATCACAAACAGACAGGGACTGTTTGACTGCAGATTCACTCTATTGGTAAAGCTTAGAAATTGGATAATATTCTTGTCCAAACCCATGTTTTGGTACTGTGAAGCAACACAAATCAAAGTACCTGTGACACAACTTTACTTTCTACACATTAAATGTTTTGATGAAATGGGGAATCAGTGAAATCAAGAGCAATGGTGTGAATATTTCTGGCCACAACGGTGCATATAAAAATCCATGTTTATTTTTAGTTTTTTAAGTAAGGATACTATTCTCCTTACAGAGCAAGTGGAAAAGTGTTGCTTTGTAGCACCTTAAAACCTATTATGGGACTTAAAGGAGGCCTGGGCATGGCAGAGAAAACAACCGTTCCCAAACCTAACCATTACACTGCGATGCTGTTACATACAAATGTCAACTACATGTCAACAAATGTTCTTCCAAAATACCATTTTACGGATTAAAAAGGCAAATCCATCATTATACCTTTCAAGTTAAATCGCACCTATATCAAAGAACAAGGAATAGAAAGGGATATAAGAAAAGTCGGCATAATGTATTTGTACAGGTAATGATTTGCTAGTGAATTCGGTGTGGAACACATAACTTATTCTCTCCTTGTCAAAGTCTTGCCTGACTGATACTCTGCACCGCAGGTGACCAATCCCCATCATTTTCTCTTCACAAAAAGAAAAATCAACTCAGCAATAACCAGTGATTTTACGGTTCACAATGAGGCGGCTGCAAATGATAAAGCCTGATGGGAGAGTGAGATGTGGTTGTCACGGGGATGTGTTAACCCTTTAGCAGGAAATTAAAGTCTGTCTCATTCATTTCCACATTATTAGCAAGCACAATATCACGTGCACGCGTGTGGAGTTATGAGCATGCACATCGGCCGTGGGCACGAAAACACACGCATGCACACCCACGCCGGGTCATGAAGACACGCGTGTGGGAGCACGCGAACGGGCGGCACGCAATGGGCGCACGCGCTGGGTCACAAACACAAATGCGCAAACAGACGCACGCTGAGGACCCGCTATTGCGAATTAATATAACAGTTCACAGTTCGGCTGTGTGGAAATTCTTCTGATTAAATTTCATTTACTGCAACTCCAGTTTCATCATCCAATAAATGGCTGGCAAGCTGGAGCGCCGATACGTGCTTGGTTTACCCAGGACCCAAGGGAGTATCAAAGACTGCCAGCCAGCACCCAGCAGTTCCCCCCGCCCAGACCTGCTGTCACCACACAGGCAGGTGTCATGTTACTTTCTTCCCAAACGTCTGCTATAGCGTATCTCACAGAGGTATTAAAGCCAACCCTGAAGATGGTATGATGAGTGTGAGATAACACAAAATGGTGGTCATTAAATTATAATTGCCGGCAGGATATTAAAGTGTTTCTCTTTCATCAGCCTGATAATTGTGTAATTGAACATCGCTCTGGTTCTCTGCCTAGTCATCTGTGAGCCGGTCGAGGAGCCACCACTATTGTATGGGTTTTAAGAAGATTGACCCGATGGCAAATATCTCGGGAGTTTACAGTTAAACTGCACTGACAAAGAGATAAGGAAGAGAAAAGAGATTGGAAATAAAAACCAATTTGGCATTGACTCACAGTTGAAAGAGCATCCGTAACGGTGTATCCAGGAGCAGTTTGAACTGAAGGTATTATCTAGACCTGCCCTCTACTCCTTTCGCAAAGCAGAAAACCGCTAAACATTTGGCCCCAGCCACTTTCCCTCGGTGGAATCCCGATCAAAACCGAATGCTGTTTTGATTACCATCTTAAAATCCGGTCCAATTTACAAAAGCTGCCCCTCGGGGTCCAATTTACAAAAGCTGCCCCCTCAGTCCCTGATTCGGTACACAGGTTTGCTCACTTGCAGGGTTGATATCACCAGCAAGTCAATGCAAACTGTAGTCAAATAACTGACACTGGTGGTTGCAAACTGTCAAATGTAATCAATGCAACTCATTTTTTGGTGTCAGGCGGCCAGTAAGTCATATCTTCCTAACCGTGCTAGTACAGTAAGTAACAAGTTAGCGAACTGATGGTCAATCTCCCTTGAAGACCCACAGCTTTACATCCGATTGTACTTGCAAGTACAGTATGAAAGACTGATGGTTGGAGTTAGCCAACTTGCTACGGAGTTCACTAACTAGCTACGCACTTCACGGGGAGTTCGACCAATGAGGGTTGAGTCTAACACAAATGTTGTCGTGTGGATTAAATATAACCCCCTGACCACTGGCTCTAGACACGTGACTACAGTTTGCATTGAACTGTGATATCACGCCTGCTAGTGAGCCAACTTGTTTGTTTGTCCCCTGCTGAGGAGGCAGCTTCTGTAAATTGGACTGGCACTTACGATAGCAATCAAAATGGCATCTGGTTTTGATTGGGACACCCCCGAGGGAAAGATGCTAGGAAAAGTGCTTAAGGGGACCCTACTTTACGAATGGAGTCCAGTCTACGCAAGACCATAGACACGATTGTACAATGGTTAGACACCAAAATGTCCTCTGCTGTCAATGAAGTGTTCTACGGGCATTTTTTCAGTATTCTTGAATTACACTGACTAGCACAACGCAGAGTAGTGTTATTTCACAGGCAGCCGACAGTGTTAGAAGTTATTCTTCCCTCTAAAATGGCCTAGTACTTCCAATGTTAAACCAATGACATGTCACTACCTACTTCAACCTCCTCTGTGGGGGAGAAATATTTTCTCATATGAAATGACACTATGAATTACTTCTAAACACCATTAAAATAACTAGTTCACCTTTATATTTTAAATGAGCACATTGATATCCATAGTGAGACAGCGGACAAAATTGCAAGACGAGCTCATTTCTGGAAGTTGATTACTGACAATCACAATGAAAAAGATTTTTGTTAATTACTCAGTTCAGGTGGTGAGTATCTTTGATTGACAGCAATATTTTCACATACCCATTGTAGACCTGTCCCAAACATTTTTAAAAGATCAGAATAATAACAAATATCTATCAATCTGGAAAACACATGTACCTCCTGGGTTGTGGGTTTAATTATGTACTGTGGCCAGTACTGGGAACATATACTGAATAAATGTATGCACTCACTAATGTACATTGCTCAGAATGAGAGCATTTGCAAAAAGGCTTGAATGTAAAATGTAAATTCCACATTTACATTCCGTACAGTAAAAACCAAGGTCCTTTTCGCCTTTGGGCAGATGCATTAGTTAGAAACCTCACAAATCTAGAAGAACTGCTACAGTGGACTACATTTATTAAAGTAATTGGTAGGCAGACAATTTGGTCCAAGAATAAACAACACATGACTAAAGGAGTTGCTAGGCAACACCTCAAGCCAACTAGTACCTATTTTGCTAAAACAAAAGTGTTTAGGGCACTATATCACAAATAAACGAGAATCAGGCAAACTAAGATTCTTTCCCCCAACATCTTCAGGAGTTGTTGGCCAGCTACCAGCTGGAGAGGCCAGACGATGCACTCACTGATGTTGGTTCGCTCTGGAGTCCAGTGTCTGGTAAACCTCAAAATGTATTTAGAATGCAAACTACCACGTATTGTGTAATATGTTTAAGATACTATGTAAATCACCTACAAAAGGAGATTAACAGAAGTGATGATCTTTTTTAAAGGTATTTATGGGTTTGAAGTAAATTAGAGCAGTGGTAGGGGCAGCAGTGGTAATGCTAATGACCCCAAAACAACGACCGCCCGAATCCATTCCTTCCAATCTGCTGCCGGGAGGTCGCCCCTAAGACCATGACGCCTCTCCAGCCAAGTGGTTTGTCTTTTAGTTTTGATTTCTCCCCCAATTCTTCCCCTACCACCTCTTCGTACCTTAATGAAACACCCTCCAGGGCCCTAAACTGTTATTCCATGTGTCTCTCCCAGTTACAGTATGAATGGATTGACAGGCTAAGATAGCCTGAACATGTGAACATTGGATTGCTGTCTCTGGCTTGCATGGTTCAAAAGTTACTAGTCTCAGTGAGATTACAGATTTTCTTAGAGAAACCTTGACAAAATAGCAGCACACAGTTTAAATTCACCTTAAAACATAAACACTTCTGTTTGAAACATGAACACTTCAATTGAAAACAAATGTACACATTGAGAAAGGCACGAGATTCACCGAGAATGTGGGGAGCAACCAAAGGTCAACACAAAGACAGCTCCCCAAAAATCTCTCTGGACATTGTGGTTAAACAAGTAAAATGGAAACTCAGTGTTATGGATGAACACACAACAATGGCTTTGTCTAACAAAGAGCTAAGGAAGTCCAGGCCACTCACACAGAACATACCCAGATGGGTGAGACTGTCGGAGTTGGTATGAAACCTGAGTGCCACAAGGCACACTGTGTCCAGCATCCGTAATGATGCATGCACAAGGATTCACCATCTACAAGCCAGAAGGTCACTGAAACAAGCCTCTGGCCTAAAAGGGGTTTGCAATAACCCTGGAGGGTCTGTGTGCTTTGTGGAGTGCATAGTGTGTGTTCAGTATGTGCCATTCCTTTTTGTCCAGAGAATCTATGTTTTTTCATTTTGTTATTTTGGCATAGCTCGTGGAGAACTTCAGGTATTCACTACAGAGGTTTAGAAAGACATAACAGCTCAGCAGGTCATGTTCTTCACCCCGAGAAAAACCCTACTACAGACTTTATTATTTTGTTTAAAAATAGTGTTCTGTTCAAGCACTCCCATGAAAATGTCGGCATAATTGCTCCCCATTGACATGCCTATTGTTTGTGAGGAAAAAGTAATTCTGGAACATGAAAACGTTTTTGTTGAGCACAAGCCAATTCTCTGATGCACGGGGTGCTTGGGAATGACTCAAGGGAGTGCTGATTTGGAAATAACGTAATAGCTTCTAGCCCTGCCTGGTGCGGTATGCAAGTGTATAAACTTTCAACATCAAATGTAGCCATAATTACATCTCTCACCACGGCCCCCATAGGCTTTCATTGTCTTATCATGTCCATGGAATCTCTCATAGGCTGTTAAGATGGTCACATAGGGTTTAAGAGATTATTTCTTTTAATTGATGTCTTCTTGGTCAAGGGGCCTTTAGCAAAGACTATGTGCCCTCTTGGGGCAGGTCAAACCTTTTGCGGAAACTTCGGAAGGTGTAAAGGTACAATGAAAATGCACTGAGTCCACTTTCTATGTCACTGTTATCATTTTGTTTTTGAAGAACGTTGTTTCGGACGACAACAGTCTGGGGTTAAATTTGTCCGGGAGCCACCTGGAGCCGAGCTGCTGCACATAGTCAAAATGAGGCCTACTGGCACTGGTTAGCGGTTTAACATTTTGAATACAGCTGGTAATATTTTCTCTGGCCGCACTAACCTATAACCCTGTGATCAGTCCATTGATTTTCTCTGTCCACATGCTGTTCTTTAGACTGTCTCCTACAGACCACATTCATGTGTAGAGACCTCGGGTGCAAAAATGAGCAAGCGAAGGAGGCTGCGTGAGATGAAAGACTAGCCGTCAAACGTTATCTTGTGGTCTGCATCCTGAGGTCAGTCAGTTAACTAACAGGGAACGTCTCTTTCCACAGTCGGTTTGTCCGTTCACAGCGGTGCACAGCCTTCACGCTCAGATTATTCTCCAGATGAAGTGTGCCAACAAGAACACCTTGTTAAGTGATTTGTAATCACGTGCAAACTTAATGAGTGGTTGTTGTGATAATTGATCAAAGTAATACAAGTCTTTAGGCTACTAATCCCACAGAGATAAGAAGCTAGCAAGGCTACTAAATTAATAGGTATTACGGAAACATGGTTCCAAAATAAAACACTTATTGACATATTATATATATAAATATATAATACACACACAACTGTGTGTGACATCTTGAGAGAGAGAGAGCTTTTGGCCTGCTTATGGGCTACGCATAACCCATATTCAATGTCTTCATCACTGGGCAAATTGGTCATACTGGAACATCCATAAAGACTAGCCCAAAGAGTTCCAGCCAGAGGTAGTAGGAGCCCTGGTTGCTACTTGATCCATGCACAAGGGGTTTCCTTTCAACTAGTGTCCAATTTAAAACCTAGACAACCAGGTGAGTGGAGTTCCTATGTCAATAATGACCTTAATGAATCACCCAAGTACAAGGAAGTGGCGAAAACCAGCAGACACACACCTGTGTCTGAAACCCCCCCTCACCTTAATGCCAATACACAAATGCAATGAGGGATGCATGCAGTGCTTTACTCACTGTAAAGCACTGGTCAGTCTAGTGTGTAGTATTTCAGTATTATACCCCCACCCCACACTAGAGGTCTCCCCCACTTCCAAATCCCAATCTAACTCCTGACAATAGTCTATAGAAGGTGATGTTCATCAGTTGCCTGTTGACATTACTAACATTGTTTGTGATTTTGATTAACAACGTCACCCCCTCTACTGGTGGCTTTGATGATGACACTGGAATTTTTCTCATTTATTATTTCAAAGTATCCCTTTGTTCTCTGGGAAGATTATCAAATGAATTTATTCTCCCGTTTCTGTAATAGAAATCTCTTTTAACCTGTCTGCAGTAAGTCTGACAGACGGGACGTTGGTGGGTCTCTCAAGGACAGTCTGGTTGGTGTGGCCAGTAACTTTTGAAAAACATTCATTTTACACCAGGAAAGTTGCTTTAAAAACATTTTTGAAAATCAAAAGTGGTGTTTAGATCGTCACAACATGTGGCGTGGACCAAAGACATTTCTTTACAGAGAGCTACTCACATGGGGTGCTCATTAAATATGACTTTGATGTTCAAACGTTGGAATTTGTTAAACTTTGCGTCTGGAGTCTTCTTCCTCTTACATACAATGTCAACTACATAAAGATGTCTTCAATTGAGCAGACACTAGGGACACTCCACGATTTCTACCACTGATAGCTTAGAAATTGGCCTGTAGTTATTGGGGTCTTTTATAACAGGGCAGAACATAGACAGAATTCCAAACACAAGGGATGACATTTACCTCAAGGGTGAGATTTAAGAGGTAAGAATCTCAGCGATAAAGTTGTCAGAAAGTTTCAATAGATATGGATCCAGATTGTCAGGAACAAGTCCTTTTTCATTTTTTTATTTATATGTGTAGAGCTTTGCTTTATCAGGTACAGAGAAATGGGAAAAACAAACACATTTAAGCACTAATGTCAACAGATCATACATGCGCCAGTCTGTAGCATGCAAAGTATTTTGTTACAGAGTTGATAACATTTTTGAGAAATGTATGTCAGAATGGCCTGAACATGTGAAAGATTACTGTTGGTGGGTTTATTTTCTGCAAATGTATGAAAATAAATTAATGGTCAAAAGTTTGGACAAACTTACCCATTCAACGACTAGTACTGTATATTTACTGTTATGGAGACTTATGAAAGAAGCCAATAGAGGTGAACAATCACTTTGAAGAAGCTATACAGTTCAGTGGCCGGGAGAGGGGAGAGTTCGCCCTGGCCAGTATGGAAGGGAGTCAGGAAAGAGGCAATTATTCAAAAACCACAATCTGCAACCCCTCGGGAGTTAAACAGAAAGCATGACAGCAGATGTAATTCAGATGAAACTAAGATAGAGCAGATCTAGCACTACACATGCCTCATGACACCATTCCCAAAGGGAAGTATGATGGCGATACCGAGCTCAAGGTCAGAACAACATTTGAGCGACTCAAGAACAAAAGGTAAATGTGGTACAGTGGCCTTGCATTGTCACCATCAACCCATAAATGCTGGAGTCCTTGAGAAGCGAGTGGAAACAACTACTTCATGGATCAGAGCAAATTACATCTCAGATTGTAATGCCTTGCCAAGCCGTTTCCCACTGATTACATTTGCATGTACTGTGTCGTGAAAAGGTATTTGGCCCCTGTCTGATTTCATGCATTCCTGCATATAATCACATTGAATTTGGTGGGAGGCAAATACTTTTTATAGCACTCCCACAGAGAAGGAATAATTAGAGGGATGTATGTTCACCATATTTTCAAATCATATATATTCAACATATATTTAACGTCTTTTCAATGTATATGTTTAATGTCATTGTTCAACGTCCTCAACATCTGGCTTACTCTGAAAAATTATTAAATTTAAATATTAACTAATTAGACAATTTGCTTATATTCTCCAACGTTTATATTTTAGAGAATTCTGTCAGGATGTAATAACATCCCTTTGTTAAGTCAATTTGGCTGACTTGCAGGATAAGACACCTATTAGCATATAACTGTAGAACAACATAAAAGGTTTCGGAAAAATAAGTGGGAAATATTGTACTGAAATATGGAGCTGAGCTTGGAGCTCTTTAGCTCAGCTAGTAACAATTATCTCCAATAACAAAAAAGAGAGAATAAGAATGTGTATAACTGCTTTACATTATAGAACATTTTGTTAAGAACATTTTATCAACACACTGCCAACTTTCTATGAAATAAAAAGGTTTCAAATATGTAATATTTTTTTGTTTTGAATTAAAAAAGGAACAAACACCGTCTCATGGTCTGAACACAGCTAACAGAAACAAAACGCTTGGCCTGAGGCAATCATCAGGAATTTGGAAACGTCTCATACAGATATTTATTCAGAAGAACTGAATGATGGATCCTACTTCTCCAACACCTGTCCTTTGTTTGTTTCCACCCATTCTTAATGTCATGTTAACCAATCACAGTGACCAATGGACCTTACAAGACCCCTGTAGGGTAATATGAGTGGCGAGAAAGCTCAAAACCCCAGGGGCTCACCCCATACAGTTTCCACATTACACAGACACTGATTAAATAGATGGACAGAGAGTGAGATGAACGGAGAACATTTTCCTCACGCTCATTTGACATATTGGCCGCCTCCTGTCGGCCTAATGTTTGTCAGCGGTTTGGAATAAATGCCATGAACGTAGCACGCTGAGAGACTGACGGAGTATTCACGCAGAATGGCTTTCGCAGTGACAGATGGACATGTGTGGTGCAATCAGACAAAGCTCCCCCCTCCCAGCCTGTCCAGAAGTCACTGTTGACTATCCATAGAAGTCAAAACCTCGGCCATCCCGCCAGGTGCCAGAACAAGCCGAACAGTCCCTTATTAAGAGGATCAGATGCTGTCTGGGCCCTGGTCTGAAGTGGACTACAACATATTCTATACCCGGTGAAAGTCTACACAGCCAGGCTTCACATTGGTTCAATTAGATTAGTGTTTTTTACCTACCTATCCACACAACCTAGTCATGGTGAAAGATGATAGAACATTCTCAGATTAATACAGAAAAGGATGTATGGAGCGCCTGTGTCTTTACAATCCAGAGTTGGCGACTGGTGGAAGCGCCTTTGACACCCATTACAGAGGCGAATACGATGTCAGCAATCTGTTTTATGAATCGCTTTAGCTCAATACTCATGGTTGGGAGACATTGATGGACAGCAATTTTCAAATCAAAGTATCGATATTCCGGCCTACCAATGATTTCCAACCAAGTTCACTGAAGCAATTCTGACAGTAACAATAAAATTACTGTATCTTGCCCTAAGAGTTCTGCAAAGTTTGTAGAACCTTGTTTCAAAAGATTAACAGCTGTGACTGCAGCCAAACAGGCCAGCGGAGTGGAGACATTTACTAGCCACTGTATTTATAGGGAACCAGGGGCTGTTTGTGGCTGGTCTGTATAGGCCAGACTCCTGAATCCACAACACGGCAAATGGAAACAACCGGGCCTCACGATTAGAAAGATCCTCTCCTTTAAATCAGGCGAAAACCCATCAAGATCATGCTCTCTATTACAAGGACTCCCTATTGACTGGCCCGCCAACACACACAGAAGCATTTCGACAAGGAAGCCCACAGCCTGGATCAAAATCCACTTTATCGGTTGAGTTGACAGACCACAATTAAGGACAAAACACACAGGATCTTGCACAAAGTTATGATACAATGGAATGGGATATAAGTATGGAATTTATAGTTTATAAAAACAGATTCAGGACAGTATATCTAGATGAGACGTCTCTGAGCTGTATACTGCAGCTGTTTGGTACACAGTTTGTGTTCTTGTGTCTTGTATTGAGCATAGTCTTATTAGCCTAGTGGGACAGAGACTTTTGGTCGTGCCTGACCTGTACCCTGCCCCCTCTCCCTCCAGGAATATCACGGTTAAAACACCGGGTCACTGCGGTGGGAAGGGTCAGCGGAAAGCGGGGGGGGCAGTACAATGCGTCGCAGGTCACGTCAGAAGCGGTCAGGCCCTGCACAAACCACACAGTGATGGGACCAGGGTGGTCTGTGAGGTTTGGTGTGCAGAGGTCATGATGGACTCTGAGATTAGGGTTTTATTTGAGCTATTCCAGGTGCCAAACGTGCTGCTGTACAACTGCTCACATCGAACATATGTCAGAAACAAGTGTCATTTTAAAGTCACTTACAGACACCGAGCATTTCAGTTCGAGCTCATTTTGCGCATCATTCCACTTCAGCAGAGCATAAAAAACATTGGTCCCTAATTTGGAAGTCAACCATGATATCCAGTTCTGCAGTCTCCTGGTGTTTTTTATTGTTTTAACCTTGATAAGTGATGTCCATTTTGCTGGAAGCTTCTGTCAGAGTGCTTCAAAAATAAAACAACAAGATTGCTAGTTTCCTCTTACATACAGAGGGGACCATCCCACCCTTCAATTCAAAAGACAACAAAGTGTCCTAAAACTGTCACCAGAGATTAAATGAAGGGCACAGCGACAGACAACATCCAACAGTTTAGGTTTAGAAACCGCTGCATTACGCAAAATCTCTGTATCGACACTTTCACATCAGCAGGAACCGTGGAGACGAAATAGCCAACACAACTCTGTTGTTACTGTGTGGCATGCTGTCCTGGAGGCATGAGTAGACCTTTCTAACTGCCAGAATTCAGCACCACCACCAGTACAGGCAGGAAGGGGTTTACTGCAAGCAGGCCTCAGCAATACCGAAGGCAGGGATAAGAATCGATAACGGCAGAGCAGGGCGGTGTGTACTAGTGTGCTCTACGCCGCTTCAGAGACAGCGTGAGTTTTAACATGGCCTCCTGCCCTGACTTTGATAGGTCCCTTCCTAAGAGACTTCAAACAAACATCCTGGCCCAGCACACAGAGCTGTCTGCCACCTACACTCAGCTGCGATAATGCCTCAAGCCTGCCCGCCTGCCTCTCTGGTTTGATTGACAGTGCACAGTGCCAGCTGTACTTGCTCCTCTCTGCCCTCCTCAGTCCACTGTCTGCTCCCTCAACCCTTCGTCAAACTATTGTCGCTCCCCTACTCCTGTCCTTAATCCCTCACTTCCCGGCTCCGACTATAAACCGACCCGTTCCACAGTCCCACAGTGAATCTTGTGAGTAAGCCCAGGGTTGGCTGGGTTAAGCGCTGAGAGGCTGTTCTTTTAATCCTACATAGCTGGGTTAAGAAGCTCTGCTTTGTGCTTGTACAGTAGGTTGACCCTGTTCCCGCTACCTACAGCCCTTGTTTGGGTGTGCAGGGTTTTGTCCCAGCACAACACACATATCTGAGTCAGCTAATAATGGCGTTGATAACACGCTGATTAGTGTTATTCTTGAGTAGTCAGCAAGCACTACAACCTTGCACCAGCTCTCCCATGAGGGGCCTTCTCTCTGTCTTTCCCTAACACCAGCTCTCCCATGAGGGGCCTTCTCTCTGTCTCTACCTAACACCAGCTCTCCCATGAGGGGCCTTCTCTCTGTCTCTACCTAACACCAGCTCTCCCATGAGGGGCCTTCTCTCTGTCTCTACCTAACACAAGCTCTCCCATGAGGGGCCTTCTCTCTGTCTCTACCTAACACCAGCTCT
Source organism: Esox niger (assembly GCA_016801105.1). Lineage (NCBI taxonomy): Eukaryota > Metazoa > Chordata > Actinopteri > Esociformes > Esocidae > Esox > Esox niger. Next base: position 23,709 of record JACXGJ010001166.1, read on the forward strand.
CCCATGAGGGGCCTTCTCTCTGTCTCTACCTAACACCAGCCCTCCCATGAGGGGCCTTCTCTCTGTCTCTACCTAACACCAGCCCTCCCATGAGGGGATTGTAATGCACGTAACAGGGAGAGCTACTGCTCAGCATCAGTTAAAATAAAATAAATAAAACAAGGTATAGCTTGACATGGCAATTCTCTGCCAACGGTTCCCTTGCCTAAGAATAGCAGGTTTCTCTATCACTGGTAGGGACTGAGTTGGGCCATCAGATTTTTACTTTACCTGGGTGTTATTTTCCCTCTACACAGGTTTGGTGTGAAGATACACACAGTAACACAAATACTAGCAGGATATTCACAACCTCTGTGGCAATGTGGAAAACACAAGGTAGCCTTGGTCATCTGCTGCTATTTAAACAAAGAGGTTATTTGTCTGTCTGTGTCTGTGTGTGTGAGAATGAAATAGAGAGGAGAGAGTGAAATAGAGAGAAGAGACTGCTCACATCTGTGAGGGACTTCAATGTTTGCTTCAATAAAAAAGAGACAGATATACAGACACACAATCTCTACTCTGTAACTCAGAATTGAGTCAATATGAAAATCAGTGGACTGTTGGGGAAAAGATGGCTGCATCTCTCTGAATATCATTTCTTTCTGTCCAAATGGTAAAGTTGCAGCTTCTATACTTCCTGGGTAATATCAGGATTCTTACAATCAGCAAATTCAAGAGACCCAGCCACTCATAGCCAGGGATGAGCAGTTGATATAGCCTTCAGAGATATAACAGCTGTGATAATACAGTGAATAAACATGAATACATAATTGGCTTTCATATCCAAGAACTGCATGATGGCACACAATCTAACACTAGAGTGACACAATAGAGTCGGATTAAACAGTCATCAGCCATTAATGAAATTGGTAAAAGAAAATGAGTCCAATTTGGACAGTCATTTTGGAAGTGTTACTTCCCATATGAATATCATGTGACCATTTCTGATCAAATGGAAATGGAGTCTAAACAATAGGTACAACAGGACAGAAAGCCTTGCCAGTCCTTGTCATGGCCATAGTGGAATTTGGGTAATCTGCAGATGCATTTAAAGCCGAGATGCTCACTCATTGTGGGGAATAAATCATCTTCCATGAAAACACATGAATTAGGAACTAAGTTAAAAATAGACGAGTTGTTGTATTGTGAGGCTTAAAATTAAGGTTTTTGATTGGCTGTTTTGTGGTTATGACTGCCGAATGTATTACATTTGAAAATGGATTTAATCTAGCAATTTCTGAGTGACTGGTTTTGTTGACTTGGATGTCAAATGGTAACTGTCAGGGCTATCTAATACAGATCAAGTCCTGCTCTCTTTAAGCTCATAATAAAGGAATGTTCATAGATGACCTTAAGCCAGGCTCTTTGGCACATAACATGGAGTACAAATAGTGGAATGTAATATAAAGAGGCTTAGAAAATAAGCCAATTCCATGAGATTTGGTCTTTGTTGCAGTGTTAGAAGAGAGAATACGTGTTACGCTGATATATTTCTTAAATACTTGTACTGTAAACTCACAACTATTGACTAAAGTTAGTTGCTTATTTCAGAACTGCATACTGTAGTCAAACTGGGAGAGGAAAAAACCTGTGTAGCTTTCCAGCTCAAGTAACATTGCACAAACCTTGCCTTGGCATAGGCTTAAATTGTCACATCTGTTGTAAAAGGTTTCTGTGTACAATAGGATGTTTTAAAAGGGCTGGTAAACTCTGAACTGGCTAAGAGGACAACAATAATCCCTCTTTCTATCTTTAAAGTAACCAAAAATATTTACTGCAGGAAGATCTTTCAGAAAATATGACTTCACAGACTCTTGGACATAATGGATTCATGATATTTACATTTAATTTAGCAGATGCTTCAAGTGATTTAAAGACTGAAGGAATGATCTGTATTGGACAGCACAGACACTGGCCCTCCTTCATGAAACATCTTAAAATGATCGTACGACCAAATGATCGTATTCTGTATTTTCTCTTATTTGTGTTGTTCATGCGTTTGTAAGGTTTGAAATGCCTTTGTGTAAATAATGCGCTAGACAACTTGTTTTGCCTTACCTTTCTGAAACCACTCAGGCTGTATTGACATACATTGGAGATCATGTTTTTATATAAAACATTCCCCCCACGAAAATGTCAGCTTGTTTTCAATTTAATTGTTCACATTATAGGTCACATTAACAGTGGGAAAAGCTCTGACATGATTTGTCTTTGTCTCATTCTTTAACATGACAAAAACCAGTCATTTTAACAGGGGTGTGTAGACTTTTTAAATCCACAGACATACAGAAGCAGTCAAAGGTTTGAACACACCTGCACTTTCTTGGGCATTTCTTCATTTCTACCATTGTCCTCATTGCAAAATAATTGCGCAAAATAAAAGACATCATGAAAAAATTTGCAAATCTGTCATCAATGCAAAGGTTGGTTACCTTGTAACATTTAAATACAATTGTATTTTAATTTGTTAAACACTTTTTTTGGTTACAACATGATTCCATAATGTGTTATTTCATAGTTCTGGTGTCTTCACTATTGTTCTACAATGTGGAAAACATTTAAAATAAAGACACACCCTTGAAGTAGGTGTGTCCAAATATTTGACCGGTACTATATCTGGAATATCAGTACAGGAACAGTACTGACAGAGCCTCAACAGTGTGCCATTTGTGGTTCTGTAGCGTGAGGCTTGTCTGTCCCAGAATCTTGCCCCGGATCTACATCGTTAATTAATGTTAAGGTCCACAGAGATACAAATTCAATGTAATTTTTTGCTATTACTCAGCCAGGGAACTTCCAACCTTTCAGTGTCATGTTGGGGGACACTACCCACAATGCCACAGAGTTGGCCTCGCCAAGCCAGGCCTCCAAAATCAAAATCATGTCAGTGTCATTTCATCCTTGAACGTAGGCAGAATGTTATATTGCAAAAACAGGTTGCATGAAATGTAGGCTCCTAGTGACATGATTTTTATTGGCTGTAGCATTTCAGGAATGCTCCCCCACACGCCTGCTTGTAGCACCTCAGAGAGGTTTCTAACGGACAATTTGCCAGGCATACTGATTTACAGTGGTTTACCCCCTCTTTTCTATTGTGGAGTTCCTTAGGCTTAACACAGAGGGATTCCTAGTTTCTGACAAGGCTCTACATGAGCAAATAAGCTAATTAGTTGAAAGAGGTCCACCTACTGATAATTACCATAAGCTGTTCAAAGTAACCGACAGTAGACTTATTGTGTAAAACATTTGGCAGCATAAAGTGCCAGCATTATGTCACATTTTCTATTAGTCAGATATATTTTTTCCATTAAATTGCTTCATATTTATTAAGCGAAAATAACATGTGTATTTCCAGCACTGAACAGGCGTGCTTAACCAGTCACACACACAGCAAAGTGGGAAGGCCACCACACAAAAGATGGAAAGAGTCCAGCGGACAAGAATAAAGTCATGTTGCCCAGAGAGATAAAACCTGTTTGGCACGGCAATGCAGCCTGGCGGTACACCAAACAGAATAGAGATCCTCCATCCAACAGAGCTGCACCTCAGTAAATGCCTTTTGCTGTTATCCTCGTTGACAATACAATGCAAATATGTATTAGGAAATTAAGTCGCCTGATTATATAATTAAACCATTAAACCATTTTATTGCATTGACTGAATCAATAAATTACTGAATTACATACAACTCTAGCATAAGGGTTCTCTGGATGTCTCTCTAAGTTAGCTCAGGATTTCATGGTAATAGTTCTACCTTAAACCAACAATTTTCTTTAAAACAGTTTGTGTAGCTGTGTGTGACTGTACATGAACATGTGTTTGTATAGCTGTGTGTGCATTATTTGTACGTTATTTGTAAGTACACGCTTCTACAACTTTAAACTGTCATTCAAAAAAATTAAGAAAATATCCATGGAGGCCTGCCAGGTGATCCTTGAATTTATTTGTAGTTATATGTTTTCACGGCACTGCCACAAACATCACCAGAGAATGTTTGGTGCTTTATACACATGCAGATTGCTTTATATAAAAGAAAGAAATTGGTATTATTGGACTTTATGTGCCCATTAACTGAGTAACCAATATATTTCCATAGAGAGAATGAAACATATTTATTGCTACTTATACAGACTGCATTGTCTGAACAAAATTACTTCAGGTTCTAATGTATTTCTGCAGCTTGTGTGTGAGGATCGGACTACTAACAGCACATACATTTTTTGGCAGGAAAACAACAGCTTAAGGCTAAGTGCATCAGTTTGTATGTTCTTTTTAAATGCTATAAAATGCTCCAGTAAAATGTATTTCTGCTGCCTGTGTATAAAGGCAAGACTACTAGGAAAAGCCTGAGTATTTCTACTGATTCCAAGTTAGCTGAGGATCTATACAGTCATTGCTGATATATAGTTCACAAGGTGAAATATATTTTCTGGTCCAACAACAGCTTATGAAACATTTATTCATCAATTAAATTAATCGGGGTGGCAGAGTAACCTGGTGTTTAGAATGTCTGTGCCAAAATGTTGCTAGTTTAGTTAACCCCATTGCTCCCAGGTTGTTGCAAAATAAAATCTGAAAATGTTCTTACTTACTGGTAAATTAATGGGGAAAAAATCCAAAAGGCCTCCAGTGTAAATATATTTTCTATTGCAAACCACGCATACATTTTCTAGATGGAAAAAAAATCAAAGCTAACTAAGAAAAATGTTGTTCAATTTTTAAATGTTTCATTATGCTGCTCTGTATGTCCCACTCTTAAATTAGAAAATAATATTACAGAGAACATTTGTTTCATAACATTTATTTATTAAATATGCTTGATAGAGAGGTTCAAATTCAGTTCATATGCTCATCATTATTACAAGCTGTCTTGTCTTGTTCAGTCACAGATATATGGCGATCCTCAAAAATCATTAACCACCCCTTTAACCTGGTATGGTAAGGTGCAGAATGAGTTAACCTGGTATGGTAAGGTGCAGAATGAGTTAACCTGGTATGGTAAGGTGCAGAATGAGTTAACCTGGTATGGTAAGGTGCAGAATGAGTTAACCTGGTATGGTAAGGTGCAGAATGAGTTAACCTGGTATGGTAAGGTTCAGAATGAGTTTGCGTCAAGTTTGCTGGCTCCTTGCAATGATTTTCACAGCAAGAGCAGACATGTCCTGATGGCTGTTAATAGTGGCAGCAAAGGAGATTTTTTGAGATAACACTAAAGGATGGATATTGCTATATCGGAGATGCAGACAGAACACAGTGAAAGCTGCTTGACTAGATCGGCAATCCGATTTATCGACTTCATACATTGCTGTCCATTTTTTTCAATTATGTATATGAGTGAAAATGATGTGAGACACCAGTGCTATGGATGAAAGGCTCCGCTAAATTACCTACATGTACATTAAAAGCCTTTCTAAAAAGCAAATGCCAGTGAGTGAAATTCTACATTCTTAGAAGTTAACTCAGACCTTTAACTCTAGGACACATTTAAAGTGTCCATAAAAAAGCAAAAACAAGGGATTATATGAGCATTTAACTTGAGCACATTCACAAACGATCATTGATATTTCATAAATGTGAAACGCTACCGTAAATGTCAACGCGGGCGAGCTGACTTGCACCTTTACAAAGATACGGGAGTGTATTTGCATTCCCGTTTTTGCATTGCTTCAAAGCCAACCCACCTGGGAGAACAACCGAATCTTGATCTGACAGAGAAACTGACTCAATGTGTGGGAAAGCATGTTGGGCGCTTTTTGGGTGGCCAATTGAAGTGTTGCTTCAAACGGTGTGCTATCACATCATGTGGGAGTTTTCTGCACAAACTCCTCTTCGGTTTGTTTAACCATTTTGCACACTGTTGTCCTTAAGGAAGAAAAGGGTTCAGGGGAGAAACAAGGCTGTGTTTCTGTATGATACAAAACGACTGAAGAAAGGTAGCTTCAACTTGCAAACAATACTTGACTTAATCTGAAAATGGACAATCTGTTGGAGGTGACACTCAGCCGGATCAGCAGTAATACTGTGAAGACACTATGATCAGGGTGCTCTGACAGAGTAGAAGATGGCACTGATACTGGAAAGGACACTGTGCTCAGGCTATGCTGATTCTGTGAAAGATACTGTCCCCAGCCTGAAGTGATCTAGTTATCTGAATATTAGCTCTAGCCATTAGGACTTGTGCACTTCAAAACCAGAGCATGCCTCCATTTGCCTCAGTCAAAATTCAGTGCTGTGGCATTTGGCCTGTGTCAACAGACTCTGTCATGGCATTTTGAAATCTGAGTATTCACGCTCCGTATGCTACCATTCCGCTATAAATAACAACCACTTGGTTAAGTTATGTCCAATCATGGAGGCAGTGTAATTAATTGTTGACATTTCTAACTTGGTAGCTCATCTCTAATAACTAGCGTTAAGGGGTCTATTTTAGCAAGCACTAGGGTTCACATTTCACTTCTCATGAATAATTCTTGTAAAAATTATTTTTTGTATAAACATAACTTGAAAAGAAGAAAGGTAAGGCAAGGTACCAGATTTTGGATTTTCCAAATATTAAGTTTCAAAATCATCATTTGGGCGCTGATCCAGTAACGCTATGCACTGCAATGACTTCTGGCCATGGTAACCTAGAATACATTATGGTTGATACCTGTTCACATAAAGTCAGCGGACATGTAACAAATTGACAGTGTGGTACTGGCAGATAGACCTGTTAATAATACACGCTGCTGGATGTGATTCTCCAGACACACCCCCATGCCTCCGCTTGTGAGAGTAGTGGGCATATCGAGTCTTTTTGATTGCGAGGACTTTCCCAGCACAGTCCACCTGAAAAAGACCTCACTTGGCTCCTAAGTGTTTTCTTTTCATTCGGAATGCTTAAAATCGACTGGGAACCAGGAGGAAATCTCTTGAATGTGAAGGCTAATAGTGTACCATTATGTCAGATAATGAAATGCACATTGAGATGGCAACATTTCTACCTGGCTTAATTATCATGGCTGATTGGAGAAGGGGAAGAAAATGGCAAGTTTCCTGCTGTTATCGTTTTGCTTTGTCTAAGGTATATTATATGGTCACTAAAACTGTAAGGATCTGGCAAAACTGGTACATCTCTCTGAATTCCAACAACCCTCTCTTGGTTGTCTGTCGATACAGACCAGTGTAAACAGAAATGACATGTCAGTTGGAGCTGAGAAAGAAAATCTTATACATCCCTAGAAGCTACTGGGATGAGTCATCCGAGTAATGTGATGTAGAAGTAGGTGAATAAGCGGAGTTCAGAGGAAAGCGAAGTGTTTCATGGATTCTGGGTGTGTACGTTGGTTGAGTAATAAGAATACATTAAGTCACACACTGATGATAACTGGATGGCTGAAAACATTTGCTCTGGGTACCCATATGTTAACGGGATACCTCGGGACTAGCCAGAGTAAGATGACAATGTTGATGTCATTGCATGAAGTTTGAAGAAAGTTCTGCTGTAGCATATTGATTCGTGCATTTGCAGGTTGTTGATATGAGCGAGTAATGATAGGTAAAATGCACAGATTGACAATGTTTCGATCCCAAACAGATGTTCGTCAGGTCAACTAACCTAATGTACATATCCATAATACCATCTACTTATCCCTTTAATGCATAGTTAAGCTACTAGCTAAAATAACATTATATTTGTTCTTATTGCTTACAGGGATTGGTTTACAGTGTTGGGGAATAGCAAGACCATGGATGTTTTCCGCAGTCTATAACACAGGCTTTCATTTACGTAGTATTTCTTTTCATGCTTCATAGGGCAGAGACAGTGGGAAACGACAGAGGAGAGAGTTTCTGCTGAAAGAGCGGTGGACCAGACTTGAACCCATGCTACAGCAGTACATGTTCAGCAGAGGCAGCCGCTTTGACAGCTGGACCATTCCAGGCCACTTCCTCCGTGGACATTTTCAAAGCGTCTGCAATCCCCTACCCCTCCCACCTCAACCACCAACGCCCCCCCCACCCCACCCGTCTGAATTCCATCACCACCACGCCAACATAAAAAAGGACTTGGGTGTTTAGGTGAGTGGTTGTCGCGGGTGCTACAATGTCACTCTTCTTTTTTGTTTTTAAGTGTGAGAGTAAGCGAGGGATCTACATCCACACTGACAGTTACATACTGTAAGGTGGTAAATGCCAACGAGCCTCACACATCTGTCTTGAAGTGTGATGGTTGAATGCATCTGGAAATAATACTCGGTAGCCTCATCTACTTAGAGTACCACACATGGCTGTCTCTGCAATGCATTCCAATAGAGACAAAGTCAACATGTCGGTGGAAAACTTCCACCTGGTACAAACCATTATGTTGTACTGAGGCATATTATAGCACTCTGTTCAACTGAATTATATGAACGTCACAACTCCAGAACCCCTGAAAAGTTTAGTTTAAAAAATAAATAAATTTAAATAGCAATGTAAAAATCACAGAGAATCAATTGTACCATGTAAAACAAAGCTTTATGTCAACGCTATATAAAGTGCCATTTATATTTTTGTGCCCCAGAAAGTGCTGAGCTGGTAAGAAGCTGCTGGGATCTGGCTGACAGACAAACAAACTCATAAAAGTGGCAGCTACGTGCGATGCAAAATCCTTTCATTTCAATTAGGCTGTTCGGTTGAAAACCTTTCTTCCATTGCCGCAGGGCAAAAGTTCTGGTAAGATCAATAAAAAAAATTCCACCCACCATACCCTATAAAATAAGCAGAGGGGACAATGCCATGATCATCTAACTGCATCACAAGTCTCTCGGCGGTGTGGTTATAAATAATGTACGACTCATTCCGTATAAATTCCCTGACATGGCAGCTAGCTCGGAGGTGCTTCTGTTGGGAAATGTCCGATTGCTCCGACGCAGGTGCTTGTTTTCACTTCAATGACAACTAATCATCAAAGCATGACATTATCAACAAGCCAAGTGGTGTCAGGCCATGGCATTACTCACACCACGGGCACTGACGGGGGAATACCCGTGTCCAATGAAACAATCACCATTCCATCTGCCTAATTTAACTCAGCTGTTAATGAACTGCTGGAAGGCATCTGATAGACTAATCATGGTCAAAAAGACACTATGGATGATTGATTAAGTTGTGTGCATGTGTTGCTGGGTGTCCACTTCATGTGACCGTTCAGAACGACAAAGTGCTATATGGACTAGATCATGTCAATTTGTTCTAGATCACACTGAACAAGTCGCCATTCCCAACATGATAAATGTTATTTGAAATGTTTCCAAAACGGTGTTAGTGTGAATGGGAATTGAAAGAATATTTTTAAAACACTGCCAGAGTGCTTTGAACGCCTGGCACAAATTCAAAAAGGCTTGAGAAATGAATTGGCAGTTGCACCATTCATCATGAAGATGAGAGAGGTCAGTTTCTCTTTGTGTATTGCCAAGCTCTTGCTGGGTGGAACAAAGTGGCCTTCACTAAATTCACTCAGGACCTGTTAAATAACTTTAAATTTGCACTGGCACTGGCAGATGTCAGATGGCATTACATTTTACATTACATTGGTCATTTAGCAGATGCTCTTATCCCAAGCAACATACATTAGTGATTGCATGCATTTTAGTACCTATAGAGCACGGTCAGGGTTTTTGTTATGAGGGAGACGATGGATGGAATGAGTCAACTGGTAGTTGGAGATGATTAGGAGGTCATGATTGGAACTTTAGCCAGGACTAACAGTAAGTACCATTGAATCTTTACCCATGGAGAGTCAGGACACTTGTTTAATGCCCCGTCTGAAAGATGGCACCCTACCCAGGGCAATGTTATCATTGCCTGGTGGCATGGGGATCTCCTTACACCACAGGAAAGATTACCACTTCTGGTCTCTGAAAGAAGCTGCAGAAAATGTTTTGCTTTACAGAGTTGAATAAGGTATATTTTCCAAATGATCCAACAGATCCAACTCTTTTACACTTGAAACTCTTTTACACTTGAAACTCTTTTACACTTGAAACTCTTTTACACTTGAAACACTTTTACAATCCAAACTAGACTACAATCCAAACTAGACTACAATCCAAACTAGACTACAATCCAAACTAGTCTACAATCCAAACTAGTCTACAATCCAAACTAGTCTACAATCCAAACTAGTCTACAATCAAAAACTCATCTACAATCTAAACTCTTCCAGGTGAATGTGCCCAGGTCCATCAGTCAGTGGAAAACTACAAGGACAAATGTAAAGATGCACATTTCAATACCTCAACACTGAAGCACAGAACCAATGACTGTACCTGCAACCATTGATCTGTCAAGCTACTCAAGAGTGCAGATTCCTCACTCTTTTCGGTCTCATCACTTAAGGTAACGAGGCCGTGTACCATGAAGAGATCATTCAGCTGCTGGCCTGGTGTAGTCATTATAACCTGGCACTAAAATCGGACAAAATGGTGGATGTGGTCGTTGACTTAAGACAACCCCCTCTACCCTCCCCTTCGAATTTGAAGGTTCATTCAGCTGACATTTTCATAGGGACCATCGTCTTCACGTGGGAGGATAGCATATGCAGTGATCCCCAAGATCTTGCAGCAGCTGAAAAAATGTAAACATCCCAGTCAATCCTGCTCCAACTCTAGACATCAATCGTCGGGGCCATCATCAACTCCTCAACCATTGTCTGGTTTGGGTCTCTCCGCGAAAGAGGTGAACTGCAACCTCCTTTGAGATTATACATCCCTCTTGGGCAAGAAGCGTGCAGGCAAGATCACTGCTGAAGCCTTCCACCTCGGCCACTCACTGTTCTCAGATCCAATGGGGGCGGAAAGGGGCATCGGTCCTGAGGAAATAATACGTTGACCTGAACAGTTTACTTCTCCGGCTGCGGACCACCAAGCAGCCATCTGTCTTACAGTGACTTACTAGACTAGGCTAACCACATCAAACCACCTGGAAAGAGTTAACCAAGAGCCTGCTTAATCTCTCTGCTTTTAGGTACAGTAAATGCTTACACAGGAACTGTTAACCTATTAGTATGTGCATTAACGGTGCTTGTCGGATGTATTCACAGTATTTCTGTCATTCCATTGGCTTGTTGGCTCCCCACCCATTGTAAATGCAAGCCAACATTATGTCGATTTTTGTTTATACAGCTCCTACACTTTGTCTACCTTCAACAGCGCCCTCAAGCCTAGTATAATTCCTGGTATGTGTGAATGCACTCAGCAAAAAGAAGAGCTGATCCGGTTGGACCATTCAGAATCCCAAACAGTTCTCTAAAGTACAACCTTTGGATCGGGAGCTACAGGGGTCTTTCACGCTGCGTCGTTATCATGGCCACTCGGCGTATTGGAGTGGTGTCAGCTAGCGTCCAGGGACGACTCGTTCATGTATCCGTTTCCCTGAGCTAATCACCAGCCGCAGGGGGAACAGACGCACTGCGGGCCCGGCGTGCCCTATCCACTGGCCCAGCGCAGCCCCTGCTTCCCAGTCCCTCTCGCTTCGCTTCCATCTCATATCCTGTTAGCTCACCGCCGACTCCCCGCTCGCTCTGCTGCAGCCCCCGGTTCCGCTCCTCTTTCAGAACCCCCCCCCCCCCACCTCTCGACCCTCCCCTCGCCAAAATGCGGAGCGGAGCAGATCGACTCTCCAGCGCCCACTGTGATTAATGCAGGTGCCACTTTGTGCGGCGCAGTGTAATGTGGAGCTGCGATAGTTTCTCCCGCAGTGGCCTCTTGCTCAGACAGAGCCAGATGGATAGGACATGAGGGGGAGGGGGAGAAGCGAAGGAAGGGGGAGGAAGGGGGCGCGTTTCAGGCAATCCCAGTTCAATGAGACTTACAGGCGGTATAAATCTGCAGAGGAAAAGACAGAGGAGCAGAGGGGTGGCAGTTTTCTCACTCCCAGCTTGGATGGCCACCGCTCAGTGAAGTTTCTCTGGTGTCGCTGTGACCTCATCACATGTGGCGGTATCTTCTCTAAGCTCATGGCTAGGCTACTGGACACTCTGTCAATGTCAAATTCTCAAAACCATGTCAAATAAAGAAAATATGGAGATTTCCATCAATGTAGTCTAATTTATTATCGCCTCCTGGCTGAATTAGAAAAATAAATCAATTGTCAAATGTTTTTCCTCAAATTCAACATCACAACTTTGAAACAGACATATTGGATCTTAAATAGACAACAAATTGAACGGGGCCAAGTTATTTGATGAAGGGTGAAATAAATTGTAAGTTGCAATAAAATAAACCCTCTCAAACTAATGCCTATGTCGAAGACAACTAATTAGAAAGAGTGCAGGCCAATTCTGAAACGAATCGTTATAGGGGTAGCCACATTCACAGCAGGGCATAAATTATTCATTTACAACATAACACCACAGCCTCTGTGCTACTGCCTAGCACAATTGAGAAGTATCGCTCAGTATGGCCATTGCCAGTGTTCCAGAAATAGAGGGGGTTTGCAATGCTAAATGAATAAAGGGCATCATTTCACTTTTGTTCTTGAGTGAGACGTTTCATGCTCAAGGACATGGCAGGCATTTTGGCTGGCAGGGCCCACGTCAAAGACGATGGAGTGGTCCCTGTAGAGATGCATTACTTATCCTCATAGAGCACCACACAGAGCTATATTAGATTCCCTATTTACAAAGCCTGGTGCCAGTGCCATAATCTGATTGTATTGTCACCACCCAGCCAATTAGATTGACTTATCTGATTTGGAGATGAGAGTAAAACCCCTACAGAAGTCATAGGGAAGTGATCACCCATGGTAGAGAGTTTGACAAGGGACACATCATCAGCTGGCAGATTGGGCATTGTCAAATAGCCTGTTTATTAGTTTCCTCCAGACCAGATGTTCATAATATGTTATCACTCAAAGGTGAATAGCAAGTATAAACCGGGCGGTTTGAGTTTCGATGCCAGACAGCCGTGGTGCACAGGACCTCATAACGTTGCTGTCTGGTTTATAATAACAATAAGGCATCTCAGAGGTTGTGATATATTACCAGTATACTAAAGCGAAGACCTTTGCCTAGAGACTGGGCCATGTGTCACACCTAAGAGCAGCTGATAACTGTGCTGTATTTCCCATATAACAAACACTCTTGTGCCTTTTGTTTAAATATACAATGCTGGTTTAGTAGCTGGTGCGCCAATGATTTTCCGGATGACAACAGAAGATTACACAGTTGAGGTCATAGGAATGCTGCTGTTCATCTAGTCTAAAACGCCCATCGACTACGCAATGTAGGTTCCAATGCAGATCAGAACAGTTTCCAGGTGTCTTACAACAACGGTGATTTTTGCTGATACAGAAAAATAGATTGATGTTGATGAATTAATACTTTTGCAATCCAAACAAAGTGAACTTAACGCTACTCTATAGGTTCTGGAAGATAAGGACGCTGTTGTAGGCTGAGCTTTGAGAGATGAAAGGCCTAAACAAAAACGATGAGTGCCAGGAAGTGCTTTAGGGAAGGCAATACATCAAACCCTGAGCAGGAACTGCCCTTTAAAAGCCCCCTTATGGAGGCCTGTTTCTGAAAATGAAGAGAGAGTGTGTGTGTGTGTGTGTGTGTGTGTGTGTTAGGGGGAGGGGGAAGACGCAGGCTATGTGGACCGTCTGATCACGGCAGAGAAAGAAGTCAAATCAGAACTCCTAGTAAATGAACTCATGGTGCCGTTATTCTCGGGTTGGGTGACGACGAAATACAACTTTCATATAAAAACTTTATGGCCTATCTGGTTTGAGATATTACACCTGCTGTTGCTCACCTCCCCAGATCCACCCATCTCATGATCCGGGCCAAGCCAGGAGGAGACCAACCCAGCCCAAATTAATTCTTCCCTCAGACGGTCTGTGAGTAATCACACTGCTTTCAAACTACCCTTGCTATGCTTGTTATTAACTTATCAGCATACCAAGATAAGAAAGAATACTCAAAACGGGCTGAGCATCTTGTACAGAATCAAATTTTTCCAACGTTTCCGATAATAGGTCCCTTTAATCTTAATCTGCTTTAAACAGGTTCTCCGGCAATGAAGATAAGTCTAGTTGATATCTGCCAGTTTACCATGATATAATTGAGGCGCAGCGAACACCGCTTTGGGTCAATACGTTGAAAATTTGAAGAGCCATCGATTTCCAAGTTAAAAGCTGGGGACGCGCTGTATTGCAAAACGGCTTTCATGAAAGCTTCATGGGTCATTTGGGTTGAGAGGGAATTACTTGTCTCAATCTTAGGATGCTCATGCACCTTCTCTGGGCCATAGAGATTGCCCACATCAATCTAAGCCTTTTCTCTCTGAGGTAATTGTTGTCAACAGATGGAACATGGCCACATTTCATTAAGCTCATTCACCCTGTGCGTCAATCCGGACAATGCTCACTACCCACTCTGATTTACGGTTCTAGATTATACTTCTATCATACAGATTAGAAGAAATGTAGTTTCAGCATGTGAAAACGTTCCACTCAGCTAGAGTAAGACTCCCAGAAACTGAACAATATTCCAGTGGATTTATGCAAGGCACACTTGCACATCTTAAATCCTGGGCTCATTGTGTTTTTTCAGCACTGGAGGTTGTCTTGTTCTGCCGGCACCGCAGATGACAACACAGATTTGATTTCAAGACACTTTTCCCCCCCATGACTTAGCATCCAATACCTATACAGTACAGTAGCATGTGTGTTTTGGAAGTGTCATTGGGTGTAAAACATGTCAATTGAACCCCACTACCAACATTCCATCCCAGCAAGATTGTGTCCAAAAGGAACACCAATGGAACACCAATGGAAAAAAAGAAAACTAGATAGAGGAGAGAATGGGAATTCTCTGATGCTGTTAAACAGGGAAGCAATACTCAGACCCCTTTTATTCAGTTGTCCGTATCTCTATGCAACTCCGCCTGAGAAGATAAATGAAGCGCTGCTTGTCGCGTACCCTCGGCATTTTAATTAGCTGCTCTTTAATTCAGCCTGACCCTCTTTCCACTTTGATCAGCCGGTAGAAGCAGTGATAAGAAGCTGTCACTCAGTGGTCCGGCCCATACACAGGGTTGCTCTAAGCAAACGGTCTCGTCTCCACCCTTTCCGATGTTCCTTAATACATTTCTCTGCCAGTGGGAGAGATGTACGTAACTCAGTGCAACGTCGAACGCACAATGGAGAAAAGAAACTTAGTGAGCTGTGTAAAATGTAACACAATGTAGACCTATACAAAACCTTGCACTGTTCATTGCAGGGCTGGGTCTCGTGGCCAGGCTACAACCCAGGTATAAGATGTTTTATCTGGGCTGGATTTGTGCCAAAATAATTATGCGATCTGGAAACTACTCAAGCAAATGATACGGAGCAAAATCCATACATACAAGGATACTGAATGCCTCTTGTCTTTACCTCCTTCGCACCCTGTACGGGCCCAATCTCATGAGACGGAACTAACAGAAATATGAACAAAGTGGCATCAGCTAAGAGGACTCTGACAGGAACATACGATACTGATATCCAAAGTGACACATTCATGCATGCATACGTTGGTACAGAATCCACTATGCAGATGCTGCAAAGCTAGCGAGACCGGACAGCGTGCACCATGGGAACACGTCAAAATGGCACCCTTACAGAAGAATCGAATGCTGTGGCTCTGTGTATTCCATTATCTCAAATGTTTTATTAACAAAGGAATTTACTCTGGCCATACTCAACTTTTACATAATGGATATTCAAAAAAAACTATTAAATACCATAGATTCTAGGCATTGATCTACTGCTAAATCACCTCAAAGCTAAACCGAGATTTAGTTCACATTTTTCACTTTTAATTTACATTTTTACATATTATTATTTTCTGGGAACATGTCATGTGACTTCAGCAAAGCACACCATTGGCCTGTTCAAGGACGTTCCCTTCTAGCCATAATATAACGAATGATGGCAAGCTCTATAGTATGTCTACTGTAATCAGAGGCCAATAAAGCTCAGATGGGGGGGAGCAACTTGAAGGCCTCAATGTGCTCTTTTATCTACCTTCTCCAGAATCACACAGCCTGCAGACTGCCTGCTAGATTGACTGCTTGCAATGACTTCAAGATCATTTCATGTCAGTCAAATGGCCTCAACGCAACACAGAACGTGTCTAGTTGGGAATCGTATAAAGGGTCTAACTGCGACTCTCTCAAATGTATTACCTGTGAGACTTGTCCCACCGTGGGCGGATCCATCTGCCAGATGGGGAAACAGGAACACTATATATTCCACTGATAAAACCAAACATCCAGTCATCTTCACATTTGGACGCACAAATATTGAGACAACTATATCAATACCACTGACCAAACAAGTGGATCCAACAGAATACCAGTGGCCAATAGGTGGAGTCCTAGGAAGGACAACAGAGCACTATCTGAACCGCAATGTGGCTGCACATAGATACACACCCGGATCGGAAGCCGTGTTGCAGTGCACAGGAAAATTCGATCTTTGCATGATAACTGAATTGATAGTGACATTAGGCGAAAACAATTCACAGGATGGAAGCAGAAGAGTAAAGCGTTCAGCCAGACGTCTTGACCCTAAATCTCTGCATCACCTTGCACTTCAAGTGACCGAAAGTGGTGAAAAAAGGAACAGTAAAAGCTGCTGATCACACTTTTCCACAAGCCAGTGACTGCATCTATTAATCTATGCCTCTACATGGGACAAATACGGCGACCATGTCATCATTCTGACAGACTCGCGCAGCCATATGCCATTTGTCCTCATTCAAATGGTATTCTGAGGAAAAACGCTTGCCTTCCATCTCACTTAGCCTGTAGTTCTGGCTAGCCGGGGCAGAATCTCCCTCCAGTGCCTCCTTCAGTAGGTCGTTGCCCCTCTCACAAAGTCGTCTTTTACAGAGCAGCAGACAAAAATCTGTGGAGCTTATCTCCAGCTCTCAGGTCCAGGAATAAAGGCCAGAGACCCCGGTGGCAGGCAGACTGGACCTGATGAGTTCAGTGAGCACACGCTGCCGGCTGAGTCAGATCCACTCGGCAGGAACTGTCGGAGGCAGGAGCAGCACAATGCTGGGTGACAACTGAAGCATCCCTAAAAAGCCATAAATGGCAGACAATACGGCAGTTTTAATGAAAAATATAAATGGAGACTGTATCCACGGAATCTGGAATAGAGGGATGAGCATGCACCTCACGCAATTAAAGTGTACAATATGGAATTGAAAAATATCTAGGCCAAAGTCAAGAAAAAGTCAAATTTCGTTTCTAGCAAAATTCATGTTGTGTTTCTTACATGATGTATTCAGACTGAACCGATGAGGCATGTGGGAGGACTAGGGCTTCTTAAAGAAATATGAAAAGACTGTTATGCAGCGCATGCATTTGTAAAGACATTTTGTGCACGAACACAGTAAACAGTTTGACACAAGATATGCTTTTTCCCCCCGAGATGTAAATGTGTGTAAATGTGTGTTTACAGCTATACTAACCTGATTGGGATACCCAAAAAAATTGCAAACAAGGAAATGTTATTTTCTGGGGACATTTAGTAAAATGAGGAAATAATCAAATATCTATAAAACTTTTCTTTTGTGCATATGACACACACTGCTCAGCAAATACAAAAGTATAAACAAATAAAGTACGAAAATGCCTGATGAAAATATATCTTAAACCAGAAAAGGAACCAGGCAAAAAGAGTTCAGCTGGCCCGCAATTAAAATTAATAAACTTTGTTGCCCTCACTGGATTCACCACTAGTCAGCTGTAGAGCATCTAAATTTTTATTTATTTACATCAAACAGTCACTTTAAACCTATTGAACATGACAATCAGCTTTTCCCCCTCTATATCCACTGCCCTTGGTATAAAAATATATCATGCTCTGAATCTTGTATATCCAGTGAAAATGTCATGTTAAATTCCAGAATTCACTTCTGCAAATACAGCTGTGTCTGTCTGGAGTACTTTTTTGCAGCAAACAGGACCAAAAATAGCTGATATCTTCCAAAGGCCCAGAATAGTTGATAGCTACAACGTTGTAAGTTTGTGAGCGCGGGCTGTGTGATGACCGAGTAGATACTTTGATGTTGAAAGTTTTTTTCAGGCATGCACCGTACAGAGATCGATGTGACTGAAAGAACATGAAAAAAGAAATGTATTTGTTGTGAGTATATCAGGATATTGTCTACATTTAATGTATATGTTGGCTTAATTGAGCACTATAGCAACTACCTGGTATCATTGGTATACATCTTTGAGATCTGCGTAGTACTCTCTCTGCAATTTGCTCATGTTTAGGCCCTTCCAGAATCAGAGAAAGTTAGAACGTCAAGTCTAAAACTTGCCATGAAAAGTCTGGATGTTTGGCAACACATTTTTCTTTTTTAAGCCTTTTGAAGTCAGAGGGCAAGAATGGCAGCACAGCAGCTAGACACATCTAGCTTCTTCATAGATCAGAAATTAACAAGCTAGCCAAAGTCACTTTAGAGCTTTGTGAAGGCCTCATTTCCCCGTTATTCAGATGTGCACATCCAAGAGTGAACCCTGATACCTGGGCTAGCGAGGAGGGTTAGCCAGTCGGTTTTCTTCCTTGTGTAAGAAATTAGATCATCACACAGTATGTGTGTGTTAACAGTTTTAAAAAAATCATTCTGGCTACACGTTTCAAACTGATTATCCATTGAGTAACCGTGGTAACAATCAGAAGTTAAGATAAGCTGTGTCACAATTCCCTCATTAGTATTTAGATAGGATTTACACTAACCACATAATGATGATGACGGCTTTTAGTGTTATAGTTTAAACTATGCAGTTCCACAGAAATATACAAATAACGCATACTGGTGGGCTGGTCAGTATCATGTGTAATTTGAATTGGTTGTTGGCACTATACATATTAATATGTATGAATTATGTCCCCTGCAGTTTGGTATTCTTGGCTGTTTGTCATTGTTGAATTACTCTACTTCAAAATACATAGATCCCCCTCGCCAATTTCAAAAGCCCCCATAGTCACTTTCTCCTGGCACCAGGCCTAGACAATTTCCCTAGCGACATAACCAGCTCGAACAACTTTCACAAAATGACTGTTTCCATCCGGAAGACAAGGTATCTGCAGGTATGGGGAAATTCAGATCCTCTTTGTGTCAATCTAAGGTTCCCCTGAATGTGGTTGTTTTGTCCTGTCATGAAACAGCAGGTGGATAATGGAAAGGGCTTCCCTATCATCCTCCAGCTGAATGATATTCTTTTCCTGTACATAAAACTGGCTTGGCATAAAATCCTTATCTTTTACCACACTCAGCTGTGTACTACAGGTGATTCTGGACTAAGTTCCATTGTCAAAAAAATACAGCTACTTTGGATTTGTCTCCAACGACTTACGTATAATGGCTTTTAACACGTACACATTGCTGTCGAACTGAGCCAAGCCAAACGAAGCCGCGTTGAGCTGACCTGGTTAGCCAACCACGACAGTGGCTGAAAATGTCAGAAAAGTGACAACATGAAAATAAAAGGTAAGTGAAGCAGGGCCGTTAGGTTTAGGTAGGCCTGTCAGTGTAGGAAGGGTGGTAACCAAAGTGATATAGCACCATGTGCACCACTTAAGTTACAGAGAACTGATGTGGACGCAGAACTCCAGTGGATAACAGGGGTGGAGCTACAGGATGGTCTAGCATCTACAAACTGAACTCTAGACCTCCAGGCCAGATTCACCCATAACCAATCTCTAATCAGGGATTTACTTAAACCCGGGGCACCAGGTCGGGTGGAATAAATGAAGAGGTAGAACAGAAAACCAGCTGGCTCTGGACCTCGTAGTGTAAGACTTCTGGAACATTAAATACTGGCCCTGAATTAGGTATATTTTAATTTCTTTAGTTGGTCACCTGGATATTGGGGGCCTGAAGAACATCATATGATAGTCGAGCACTGACAACTCAGCTGATATGTCAGAAGACCCTGCTCAATTAAAACAAGGTTTCTTAACGTTAGCTCTCAAGGCACACCGGGCCAACCAAAAAACAAGAGGTGGGTTTCAATGGATTTCAGTTTGTCAGCAGTGTCAGCACTGACAGACCTACTCTGTCATTCTTTTAGAGCATTGTGGCGTTCACTCTGGACATGTAAAATGCAGACACCTATAGACTAGAGGACATTGCTTCCTCAACCATCAAACTTAGGGGCATGTCTCCGATATTGTACATTTCCATTGTTAGCAGTTGTAACATTGGCCAAAGTGTAGTTGTGTTGCCTACTTGACTAAAGACCTAATAACTTCCCAAGGGCAATGTGTGGTGTTTCTTGTTCTTATGTCAGTAAATTTGCTGAAATATGTTGGACCAGTCTCATTTTCCCAGGTCCTGGCCCACAGCAAATCCTACTGATGGTAGAGTATGTTTTAGTGCTTAACAGCAAGAAAATGCCGCCTCTCCCCAGCCCTTCACAGTGGACAGAGTGCCCCAGTCTCTCCAATGCTGCTTGTCTCACAAGGAAAAGAACAACATGTGCGCTGTGGTTTCCCTTAACATCTTCAAAGAGCATCCGGTGACCAGCTCAAGCCCCTTCTGCGGTCCATCTTTCTTAATTCCCCTACCTTTAAAAATGCGATGTGTGCAGCACAATGAACTGCATCAAAAGCAGCTTGGCTTTCCTTCAACGCCCTCTGGCACATTCATACATATTCAAAGTGGAGCAATGACCGGCCACAATGCAGCCCGCTGTACTACAGCAGATAAACAACGGTTGGACGCCCCCAGGTTCTCTTCTCCTAGGCTAAAACGCTATTGAGGAGAAGTAAGCAGCGGCTGATCACAGGACATCACATACCTTTGATCTCCGGAGGCTTAGGCTCTAATCCATCTTGAAGCGCCACAGGAAGCAGACAGCGTTGAGGTGAGGCTCCCGTGTGCAGTAGCTCCTATATGGCTCTCCGCATCCCAGACGCCACCCTCACCACGGCTCAGACTGGGAAAGGCTGGAAATTCCTGCTGCTGCGAGACACAAGGGATCAACCCAGGCATCTGTTTAAACACATCACGGTATTAGCTATATATTATTGTACAATGTATAGTCTGACCAAAGTTCCCACCCTCAAAGTTAGGTTTTTCAAAACGAGGGTTGTAATCGTTTTTACTGATTGTAATAGTTTTTACTGATTTTACTGAAAATAATGTTTGGTTGAACACATTTTATTTATAAATACCCAATGGCTCTCATTCATGAAACGTGTGTATGATAAAATGTGCTCATATAATGATTGTACGATCATTTCACAGATGTTTTTTATCAATATATCTATGACGTATTCATACGATCAAACTCACGTTTGATCAGAGACCATGCAGAGCTTGCTCCTCTAAAGGCTCTGGTCTGAGATGTGAAAGAGTATTCCGTAATGACGAATAATAACACCTGGTAATGACGAATGGTTAATTTGCAGTTTTAGGCTATACTTTATGCTGAAGCCATCAAATGTATAGATTGATGTTCTCCACACCCGAATAAATTACGAGTGTGTCATATGTAAGCACAGATGCAACACGTTCTATTGTCCACAGCTTTTTCCAATTTATTGATCTGTGATGACATCGACGCTCATTCCGAAGAGCTGCGACAGTTTTCATACTAGGTGCTCGTATGTCTCTCTCCATGCTTCAGTCAAATCTTTCCTGAGAAGGCTTCAGGAATGAAACCTTCATATATATGGCTATCAAACCGAATTACTACAGCTCAATAGACTCACCGTGTCACTGTATACAGATAAACAGGTCATTGTGTTTGGCAAGAGAAATAAGAGAACTAGCATTAGTAAAAAGTTGGATTCTCTGGCTCTAAAAACCTGGAACCATGTGCGTAATCTTGTTGATTCGCTAATCAATGCGATCCCAAAAACAGCATTCTATAATCAAAAAAATATAGCTAAAATCAAGGGTTTAGTGTCCCAAAAGGATCAGGAGAAGCTCATCTATGCTTTTATCTCCAGTAGGGTTGAATGCTGTAATGGCCTCTTCACTGGACTCTGAAAACATGTGCAGCTTGTTCAGAATGCAGCAATGTTAACCGGGACCAAGAGAACATCTCTTAATTACATTAAGTTAAATTAAATTAATTTTCATTATAATTAAAGCACACCGAATAGCTTTTTATTCTGAGGTATTTTTATTTTTCGTTTACCTTTGTAAATCACATTAAATTGCTTGTGTATGAATTGTACTATATATATAAACGTGCTTGCTTGTTTCAGTAGAGCTTATAAGATATAATTATGGTAAAGATAATAACTAAAAGGGATTGTGAATCAATGGCATCTGTGAGCACAAAAGTTTGTCACTGCCAGGACTCCAAGCGCTGACGTGTTGATACAACCTCTGCTTCAAAATCAGAGCTTGGACCGCATACAATTTGTTTCCAGAGGTGACAAATGCTTTCGTTTCCATGGCAACTGAACTATTTAAAACTCTTGATCTGGAAACATCCACTTTAACATTGGCTTATGGACACTCTTATCAGAAGCTGCCAAAGCTTGCAAAGAACTCCTTAGGCTGCAGAAGCAAGCCAGTATATTCACTTGCCATTGTGCTAGCACATGTTAACAGGGAACAATGTTTTTTTTACTTTAACTAATCAAAAATAACATTTGAGATGTTTATTTTTTATTTTGGATGTAGAATTGAATAAAAGTTAAAAATAAATAACTGTGGAGCAATGGTCCAAGGGAAACTCCCGGCCATGTACAAATACTGACGCCCCCCTTAACACTGCCTTTCCCCTTCACCAGTCTCCCTCTGATTCCTAAATTACTTAGCAATGAGCACTCATTCTGGGAGGTTTTCATATAATTTCAGAGAAATGTGTACCAAACGTCATGCTTTAGTCTGTTGCATCTATGACAAACTGAGCACTCAGACCACAAGAATGCCAGAGGCTTTTATAAGCCCCTAAACATTTTTATGAAATCAAACCATTGGAAAACAATTAACTGAAGAAAGAAACAAATTATTGGAAATGTTCACATGTAGGAAAAACATTTTTTTTCTTAAGAACTGGGCACGCAGAGAACAGAGACATTTGAAGATGGTTGATATCATAAATATTAAGGATGTGCAGTTCATGGACAAGTGGAGAGGAATTGGCACTCTGAGTTGCTTCCGTCAGAAGTCATTAAAACAGAATGTATACGTAAGAACATGCAAAAACGAGTGCAATGTAAAATAAAAAGAAAACCGTGTAGGCTGGTATAGTCAGTTTCAAACCTTTGTATTTGGCATCTTTCCTGAAAAACACTGAAGCTCATCTGAATTTTGAAAACAAGACTAACTACAGCACAATACTGCAACATAGCTTTACAGGAAATGAGAAGGTAGATGTAGTTTACAAGACCGGAAATAATGAAATGTCATAGTATTATAGTCGCGCGCCTTCTCTGGGGACAATTATAAGTATTCCACAGAGAGTGACCTAATGACATAATGGTGTGACAAATAAATATCACTTGTGAAACCTTAACACAGTAACACCCGTAGCTTGCCTTCCTTTACGCATGATTCCCATTGGACTCAACTGAGAAATTACAGTCCATGGTTTACTGATTCCCTTCTTGCATTAGAAACATCAAAGAATGATCAGAGGAAAATTGTGTATAGTAGTCCATCGGAAAACACGTCAAATCAATGAATAGTATATAATCCATGCCATTAAAAATGAAGAAAATGAAAAACAGCACTTGTGTTTCAAGAGCATTGGCATATACCCAGAATACAAATCAAAGGCATGCCATTTGACTGGTTTCCATTAATACAGAGCAACCTAACCCAAGGTGTTTTCCATTCTCCTGGGCTTGTGAGGGTTGAATAGCAGGAAAACACACTTTTTTGTTCAGGCTGAAAGTGGTGCAATTTATCTTTAAGTAATTACTAAAAGATTAAAGGTATGTATCTATCAAGAGACTACATATAGTATGCATGGAGGAGATGGATCAAATGAATATTTGAAGCGCTTCAATACAGTTAGAGGGGATAGAGTAATAACATGGGTAAACTTTGTAGAAAAAACTAAGTACAAAATGAAGTGCTGACGGATCCACATCCTCGGTGGAAATGATATATTGGTGCTAAAACGTCTCTCCAGCCTCCAACGAACACGGAGACGACGACAGAGACAAAGTTCAACCTTGTGTTATTCGGGACAACAGCTGCAGACATCGTTCAGTCTTCTGTTACTCAGCCCGAAGGACCCTTTCAAAGACTTCCATCCACACTGTAGCTCACTCACCCATACCACAGAAAAATGGACAGAACAGCTTTGAGCTCTACCCATGCTTTGTAGGGCCCAGTACAGTATTACAGAATGTACCACGGCAAAACAGGATTACATTTAACCTGCCAGCGGCTGGAATCAGAGTGTGACGAAACATAAAGAGTGGGCCGTAAGAGATTAAATGATTGGTGAAATAGCAACATGAAGTTTTATAGAGGTAGACGTCAGCAACGCTCAAGAATGGCTAAATGGAAGAGGTTCAACTGTTATAGATTCTCAATATCTGTAATAACATTGACTGTGAGTACAGCACACAGAAAAACGAATTTGCTCCCTATTTTTACTAATTTCCTACGTGATGTTAGATAGTTTCTTACACTGAAAGTAGTCTTTGGGCCCAGAGCCACTTTTATCCATGCTTAAAACATTTTTAAACAGCCTTTATAAACTTCAGCTAACTTCAGCCACGGTAAGGTGAAAATCTGTGGATGTGATGGGGGCATGTAAAGTGGCTGCAGTACTGGAGTTTCAGGAGTCTACATTTTTTAAGCTTTCGAAAGAGATTCCCCCCACCAGCCACTTTCCCATCAGTCTCAAGGCAGCAGCTCATCGCGGAGCGCTCATTCACTCCCTGACCTCACTGCTGACTGAAGGACCACTCCACGAGATGTAGTTATTTGTTTTTTGTAGCAATAATCTACTGCAAATATACAGTAAGCACGACTCAATAGGCCGTCTGGAGATTATGTTGTTTTTTACAAGGTGCGGGCAGTCTACAGTATATATATATCTATCTAGCATGTTACATATCAAAGAAGGAGGACAGACAATCAGCCAGTAGCAACTTAACATGCAAACACTGTCACTGAGAGACAGCTGTATTTTTTAGCAACTCTGGTAATATGGCACAATAACTAAAGTGATTACTCAATTAGCACACAACACTCTCATAGTTTCATACTCAGTGCAAGATCTAGACTGCTTATTGCTACGAAGACTCCTTCATAATATTTACAGAATGCTTGTTTCACAGCTACATTTTTTGTTCAGCTGTTCTGTCAGGCAAAGACATCACTGTGTCAAAACAATGTGTTCACTGTGTACAGTTCAATAAAAGGTTGTGTCGAAACGAGAAATGTTAATGTATGTGTTTAGAAGAACACAATGTCCATAGTCAAAGCCTTGATTTGGTTGGCCTTAACGCCAGTAAGTAACATCCAAGATGGAGTATATTTCAGGTAATTCTGAAACCCACACTATTCATATCGCCATTATTTTACCAGGTAAGTAAAGTCAGACACGATGCTCATTTACAAACATGACCTAGCCGAAGGCATACACTGTACAACTGCAAGAGAACATGGCAACACACAGTGCCACTGAAAGATGTAAGAATTACTTGCAGGGAGCAAGCAGCAACAAAACCATGATGGCAATATAACAAGCCAATTAACACTGCTCTTGATCCTCCAACTTCCCTCACCTCCTGACATAGCCATTTTCAGACACACTCCATCGACACAGTTACCTGTGACTTGTAGATCCAGTTACATGGATTAACCCACATACCGTAAACTACACTTGTACAGGCTTAATCTTTTCCAATAACTGTATACTGTAGACTGAGCAAGCTATGCAAAACGTCTTGATAATGGAGTACTCTGTCTGTAAACAACAATGTTGTGTTTGAATGGATTCAGACAGACATCAAACTTCCTGACTTTGTTTCCGCACATCTGCCAATACACCAAAACATTTGCGCATCATTATGTTCCAGGGAAAATCAGCAATTACTGATGAAAAAAACAACGAACTGCTTTTTTTGTTGACATATATCTGATGTTGGTTTATTCATGATTTTAGTGAAGGCTCCATTCGTTGGATAGCTGCAGGGCATGTTTTAAAATATACACACTGGTTTAGTGCAAATGCTACATTAAAAAAGACTTAGCAAAACGGTATTCATACATTGTGGACCATTTGTACAGAAAAACCACAGCCTCAAGGCTCAGTAACTGGGAAATTATTTTTTATATAATTCCCTGACTAAAAGTTGGCTTCACATAACAACTATGCATTACAGAACATAACTATCCATTTGTTGTAGTGTATATACATGCGAATTTAGTACTTTTATACTGACAGCCTACTCTTGCATATCAACCAAAACAATATTGACCCTTGAGACCAGGAAAAGTACAGACTTCACAACATATACTTTACCACTCATCAGCTAAAAAATAAATGCTCTCTCCCTCTCAGCAGGATCAGAGAAAACACTATTGCAAAGAGAATTACACTGCTAGTTTCCTCACAAGTGGACGTGAAAGAGAGCGGTAGAATATTCCACAGACTCTCAACCTTAGTAGATGAGATGTGCAGTCATTCTTCAACGAGACTTTTTAATTGCCAGTTTTACTTGGGTTTGGCCGAAAACAAAATAATAATTACCGGGTTGACCTGACAACAACAGGTCAAAAAGCGAAGGCACAGGAGAGGGGTGGTGTTTACTTCAGTACAGTGGTGCATTTGAGGGAAGAATTCAAATCCTGGTTGTGGCAAACCGACAATGCCCAGGGGTCAAATTGACTCAGCAACGCCTGGGGTCAATAGAGTTGGATGTCAAACAGGGCTGCCTTTCCTCACAATGCTGTAGCGACTCCTTGTGGTATGTCATTCACCTATGTGCTTAGTCGTGTTTGTAGGCAGGAGAACACTATTTCAAGCGTATATGTGCCTTATGTGCCTTGAGCAAGAAGTGTGATGAGAAGCCAAAATCTGGGGGAAAACAATACCTACAAAATGTTAATTGGATTAAGGATACATCAGCAACTTGCACCTCAACCCCATAATGTCACAACAAACTGTGATACACATGTGGACAACCATCCTCATTGAGTTCAGGTGTAACAGTCACAGGTGCATAAAATCCAGCACAGACATGAAATCTCCCTAGACAAACATTGGCAGTACAATGGGTCATACTGAAGAACTCTGTGACTTTAAACATGGCACAGTCATAGGATGCCACCTTTGCCTCAACTGTAAGAGCTATAAAGTGTCTAGGACCAAGAATAGCCCAGCCACAAAGCGGACCACGCAAACTCACAGAGCAGGGCAGCCGAGCGCCGAAGCGCGAAAAAACTGCATCTGGATGAACCAGGTTTCCATGGCAAAGCAGCAGGCAAGCCTCATATCTACATGTGCGATGCCAAGCATCGGCTGGACCACACGGCCAGCTGTGGAAACGTGTTGCCTGTGGTGATGAATCACACATCACTGGCAGTCTGCTGGACAAATCTGGGTGTGGCGGATGCCAGGAAAATGCAACCAACTGGAACGCATGTCAAGTTTGGTGGAGGAGAGATAATGATCTAGGGCTGTCTGTCAGGGTTTGGTGTAGGCCCCCTTAGTTCCAGTGAACGGTCTGAATACTACAGGATAAAAATACATTTTAGATATTTGGGTGCTTCCAACTTTGTGGAAACAGTTTGGGGAAGGCCCTTTTCTGTTCCATCATGACTGTACCCCCGTGCACAAAGCGGGGTCCATAAAGTTATGCTTTGACGAGGTTGGTCTGGAGGAACTTGATTGGCCTGTACAGAGCCCTGACCTCAACCCCACTGGGATGAATTGGAACGGCAATGAACCAGGCCTTCTAGTCCAACATCAGTGCCTGACTTCACAAATGCTCTTTTGGCTGAATGGGCACAATGGGCACAGAGACACTCCAATATCTAGTGTAAAGTCTTCCCAGAAGTGTGGCAGTGGTTATAGGGTCTCCAACAGGCTCAAACAGATGTGATGGTCGGGTGTCCACATACTTTTGGCTATGAAGTGTATATCTTTACACACAGGACTTAATATGTCCAAAGCTAATGAGGAATGACTAAAGGTAGATGCCCTTTTGAAGATCTTGGACAGATTATGGAGAATCGATTTTGCCATTGGTTACACTGGCCTCCAATATACCAATGTGTGTGAGCAGGAAGAATTGAAAGAGGGTCCTGATGTGATTTTACTGCATGCCATTGTGACAGGTCTTGAGTCATTAATGACAAAAGCTGGCAGAAGCAGAAGAAAAAAATATTCCTCTAATAATAGCTCAGAAGAAAAAAAATCTCAATATGTAGTAATAAATATGCCCTCATATTACTTAAGCAAATTGATATTTCTGGACTAAATTGATGGCACATGAAAAGGCAAGGGAACAAGAATGGATTTTTTTGTCCAATTCATTTTTGGCTTTGTCATCAATATCCATTGTTAATCCATGCACTGGAACAAAATATGACAAGCTTGGGGTAGGATGCGAGCCACATTGAGACCGCTGGGAACGCCATTCAATCAGCTCTGGATGTCACGTGCCTCTGGACCCTATAGCTCTGTAATGAAGGAATAGTATCCTACCGGTCTGAGTCACGACCCCATTGAAGAGTACTATACAATGACCAGCAGAGATGAAAACATCCAACCAAGCTGTGGGGGACAGATAAAGTAGTTAGCATTAAAGCTATCCTGGGTTGCACTCCTCAGGTGGTAGTAGTGACTGGGAGAGTTATTACCTTAGATAATATTGTATACCACAACCAAACGCACTGGCAAAGCCCCACACAGAGACCCACAGAACCACACCCTAAGCACAGTGTGAGCAAACAGGAAAAAAAGGTGAGGCAGAAACGTGTCCCTAGCTTGAGAACAGCGTCACAGCAAGATACAGAAGTTATTAAATCAACATCTGGGCTGATCAAAGTAACAAGGTGTTTCCTGGGATGCTCCCACACCATCCAGGTTCTAATAGGACTCAATCTCTCAAATCCCATAGCTGAGTAACCATTGGCTTAAAAGCCCATCACCTCAACAAATGGTCCTATTAGACAAGACATGGTAAAGAAGCATCGTTCTGTCAACGCAACGCCCCAGACAGGAAGTCAAGCCATTGTTACCTCAGTCAGGGGGAGGGAATGTATCCTGAATGAAATATATTGTGTCACGAGAGATTTACTGTATTTTGTCTGTGTGTGTTTGTGTGTCAGTCTGTCACTTGGTTATTGAATGAAGGGGGTGGGGGGGAAATCGGGTCAATGTGTTTTATTGGATGCAGCTTCAGTGATTGTTTGTCTTTTTGGGGCTTATAAGAGCCCAGTTAGAAAACCAATAAAATACACAAAAACACAGAAAGAGAGAGATAGAAGGAAACAGAGACAGAGAAAGATCAATATAGAAGGGTAGGGAAGGGGACCTAGAAGAAGAGTCATACAAGGTCTCCAAGCCAAGAGAACATTTGGTTACTGGGCTTTCTAAAAAATAATAAAAAATAGGAGAGTAATTTATCACAGTTTAGTGGTGGGTCAGGAAGCGATTGGAATGAAGTGCCTCAGTAAAGGAAGTGGTGTGATCTGTGGGGTGAGAGGGGGAGATGGAGGGAGAGAAAGAGAGGGAGTGGAACGTTGCCAGGGCCGTTGCTGGACAGAACAGACTCATTTAGGTGACTGCCGTTCTGAATGGCAGCAGAGCTTCCTTTTTGCAGTGGCAGAGGAGACGTGTCTGGTGTGTTGAGCAGGTCTCTTCCTGTGGCGTGGGTCCTTAAATCAGCAGAGCCTGGCCAGGACCAGCCAGCAGCTGCCTCTCTCTCTACTTGTCTCTCTCCCTTTATGCCCCTTGTCTCTCTCTGCTTCTGTCTCCACCTTCTCAATTTTTATAAGCCTCCGTCCCTTGCTTCTTTCTCACCCTCATTGTCGGCTTCACTCTCTGCTTGTCTCGCTACCTGTCTATGCTCCTCCCCCTCTCTCTGCTTGTCTCGCTACCTGTCTTTGCTTCTCCCCCTCTCTCTGCTTGTCTCGCTACCTGTCTTTGCTCCTCCCCCTCTCTCTGCTTGTCTCGCTACCTGTCTTTGCTCCTCCCCCTCACTCTGCTTGTCTCTTTTTATCACTAGGTTTGTCTCTATCTCTGCTTCTCTCCCTCACTCTCTCCAGTACTCCAGTACAGGGAATGTAAGACTGTTTTGTTGAAATTCTTGTTTCCCAGAAAAACAAGGCCGAACCAGGTCATGGTCAGGGGCAACAGACCCGGTGCTGTGATTTCAGGGGAAGGTCGGCACGCCTCAGGGTTCGGCAGTATAAGTGAAATAAGGATGTCTCATTACCGTAAGACAAAAAGTAAAAGTATCTTTCTGCTTGTTTCTCGGCCTCTGCTTGTTGCTCTCCCGCTCTTATCGTCTCTCTCCCCCACTCCATCTCCTTCTCCCCCCCTCTCCCGCGGTTCATACCCAACAACTCTTTCTCTCATACTGTATAACTCACCTGCCCTTCGATCTTCTCAAACTCTATATTCCTTTCAGTCCCTGCTTTGTCACTCCATTTCCAAGGTCCCCTCTCCCCCAATCTCTCTCTCACCGTTTTCGTTCTCTAGGGAATTGTTAATAGTCAGCAGCACCACAATGCGCCGCGGCCCCCAGTGAAACTCCGGCTAGATATGCTGACCCTGATACCGTGTCCTTGCACAAATCCCAAAGGTATGCTACTAGAGTACATTAGAGTAGCAACATGACTTTGAGTCCTTCTAGCAGAGTGAGGGAGCAGCGGCAGATGTTCATGTAATGTACTTTCTCATGTACATTTACCATGTAGGACCAGCAGTTTAAGTTTGGTCCCAGAGGACATCAACCTTGATGTGAATTGAAACTCAAACGCCGGCAAAGGGTCTGGCCCGTCACCGTGGCAACAATGCCGAGAAACAGTCATCATTTGCTTTTAAAAACTGCCTTTCTTACCAGCACTGACATTACCGATAAGCACCATATTGAGGAATATTTTGATATCCAGTTGTCTCACCGCTCTGCTGTATTATTAAGGTTGGTGTCATATCAAAACAGACTCAGGGTAGGGATATTCTGTTAAATGACACATTTTAATTAAAATGTACCACGGTATAAGTTTGTAGCAACATTTCAATTGAATGTAGCCTAATAACCTGCCTCCCACTGCATTCAAAACACCGTTCAAAGAAAACATATTTTGAACTCTCATGATCATATCATCAAAACCATACCCAAATAAAAACATCCCCTTCACCCCACAACGAGTTGAACTGAATGCTGATCTGAGCATTTATAGATGAATCCATATCCACCGTGAAGTAAACAAGAAATGAGACCCCTTTCTGTAACATGAACACCTCGCCCAACAAAAGCGACTGAAAGAGGGATGACATACTGTAATGAAATGAGCTAATTGAATTATGTTTCCACATTTGGGTCAGAGGTGTCCGGTGGTACTTCTCAAAATGGAGAGAGAAAGCAATCTGAACGGCCACCCGAACTAGGCATGCCAGCCATTAGCCGCCTACATCTCACACATTTACCGGCTACGCATGGACATTCAGTGTAAGTACAAAGGTATAAATGCCGGTGCTCGTGTTGTTGCAGACTGTGTTCAAATCCCAATGTTCTTATAGCTGGGATTCAGTCCTAATGTGTTTTCCCACTTCCCTCGTCCAATAAAGTAATGCAAACGCCTGGAAATTATATACACACGAAAAACTGAAAAGCAAAATATCATGAAATGGCAGACTTCTGGTTAAAAAGAGTTGCTCACAGAACAGGCCTTTGGTTCTGAAGATTCCTCAGGAGGTTAGATAGAGTAAAGAGAGAGAATATCACGAAACCCGTCACAGTTCAACATCTGCCAGTAAACTCAACATTTTTATGTTTTTCTCCATGATTATATTGGGGAAGATATGAATCGCTGTCCATTCGCACGTACATAAACAATATAATGAAGACCACAATGGAAAAAATATTTCTGTCTTTGTGATAGCATTCTTAGCTGTCTAAATTGACAGGAGTATTTACACCACTTACCCAATTTTGACAAGATATGCATCTTGACATAGACATCCAGCATTTAGAAAATTAAACCGATATGCCCAATGATGCTAAAGCAATTAAAATAGGTAAGCCATGAAATTTGGTACTTAGATGCCACACCTCACCAGGAACAAATATGCAACAAGGACCCATAACAAGATATTACCCACCCAAACAATTTGTGAACTTTTCCAGTCTTTTGTTGCCTCTGTCCCAGCTTGCATCAAATTCAAAGAGGGCATGGATTTTTCATCTCAGTTTCAACATTTGATATGTTTTCTTTGTACTATATTCTATTGAATACAGGGTTTGAATGTTTTGCACATCATTACATTCTCAACTTTTTGGAAACAGGGCTGCGTGCTAACCTTAAGGCCCGTCATTGAAATTCCCTTCTCCCAACAGGGGGGTTTGAATGCCATCAAAGCATCTCGCTCCAAGGCCATTCCCCACACGATATAATAAACTTTCATATTTAATTTTGTCTTTGTTGTTCATTCGGTTTAGCCTTAAACTCGATTGAAATGCATAACAGGAATAGGGACAATGAAACGGATGACTCGGGGGAGTGTCGCCTCAGGTTCATTGCTAGAAATACTGTATACTTACAGACCTTGCAGAAAGTGGACCATTTGTAAAGGATAATTACAGTATTTCATGATGGATAGCGTGTCTAAACTCTAACATGAATGTAATGCCAATGAGATACAGCCATTTGTACCGTATGGAGGTTAAAAGATAGATTTCTAAATTGATGCTGAGGAGAAAGCAAGAAGAGAACCTTATGCTAGGGTTTAAAAAAAAATACAATTATCAACTGCAGAGGACAACCAAAAGTAAAGCCCATCATTTTTCAATGCCACTTCCACCTTATTCACAAATAATCTTCTAGAAGACTATTTGTCTTCAAACTGGAGGATCGTCAGCAAATAGCCTAATGAAAAATCTAAAACAATATCCCCAAAACAATGGTCTTGAGAAGAAAAAAATAGGTAATTGAGGTTCTCTTCTGTACAGTTCGACCAACACAGTAAATGTAGAGTAGTTAAGATAGAGTTTTGCCTTCATGTCCAAGTCTTGTCACAGGTTCTGTCTTTTCACTTACCCAGTACACTGAAACCTCCACTTCAAATTGAAAGACTGGATGAACTTTATGTGCATCGGCATTTTGGCTTAATCATTCTGCCAACTTAACCCTGGATCCACCCCTGGCCTACCACATTTGGAGCCATTCTTCACAGTTGTGTGATTCGCTGAAGTCAAATGACTACGAATAATGTTGTTAGAAAGGTCACCGTGGTGACTCTGAGGTCAAACTGTGTATTCTTTAAAACGGGACAAGCTGGAGGTCGCCAATGTGTCAGCATCAAAAAATTGATATCTATATAGCAGAAACAATAACTAGTACTTTAAATAACAATAACGTTAGAGTTAATTTAAATTGTTATTGGGATGATATTTTATCTTCAGCTCCAGTGTCATAACCACTCTTTCATTAGCAATTCTGCATGGCATAAACCAATTCATACAGACCCGATAATACTGAGTGAAATACATTAGGAGCTTCATAAAGCCTGAATATGTCGATTGATTTCACTTCTTTTTCATCCTTCCTGTAGCTGTTTGTTAACATGCTTTTCACTCCTGGCAATGTTTTTTTAAAGTTTGGCTAAAGGGTGACAAATATGGAACCAAACACTTGATCATGAGACACCTGACATTGAGCAGAGCCTTGAATTCCCAGGCTGGCCCGGGGCCAGTCACTTCCTGGAATTTCACTCACTTATGAAGGCATGACAAATTGCCAATGATGTGTGCAGACTAATTAAAAATGCATTGTGAACATTCAAAAGCGGAACCAGGCAAAATGAGCAATCCGGTAGTTCCGATTTTACGGGTTGAAGGCAGTAATAAGGGCAATGCATTGCCTCGTGAGGACCATGGTTGTATATTACATGAATGGAGTATTTCTGACACATGCATGTGTTGAACCATATTTGTCGACACGCGGGGGATCATACTTGTGCTCCAAATGAACATTCCCAATCCATTTCTGTCATTTTGGAGCAATCTATTTAGACAAAATGGAAACTGTATGACCTTTTAAAAGCACTCGTTTTAATTCTCAACAACTTTCTGGATAAAAAGAGCTTATTGATAAATGCTATTATAACCAATATAATTCCAATTCAAATGGCCCCACTGAGCATATATGATAATCTTCAAGGGGATAAATGTTCGTTAATTTAAGTGTTCCCTCAAGGCAATACTCTTTTTGTTCTCATGTCTAGTATCTCATAGCCTGACCTCCCGTGAATGCTTTCACTGAGTGTCTCACATGCCCCCTTGAAGTGTGGGCGAGGACGTGTGAGCCATCTGTGATCTCCATCTAACCTTGAGCTCCCTTGCTCCTCTGCACCCCTGGTGAGAGGAGAAAGGCCTGTCACTTTATGACTCACACCAATAACAAAGAACACTTTATCCTCTTTCGGCGCGTTCTAAACAAAATGGAAAATGGATTTGGTACCAAATACAACAGAAGGTACCGCTTGAACGCTCCTCCAACTGGTAATTACTAGAGGACAACATGTCAATCGTCGCTTTCCTTTTTTACTTCTCCCACATGGTGACCATTGACGTCAATGACCAACAAATGGACCTTCATAAATGCATTCCCTGCATGTGATAATGTGGTTTTAGAACCCTTTTCTATAGCTGTATTGTAAGTTAATTGTTAGCTTTTTGGCCAACACTCAGTCAACGTTTCAACATGTTCAAGCCACCTGTACAGTATTTATCCAACTGGTTTTAAAGACTGTGAAACGTGTACATACCCACTGAGTTACGAACCCAGCTATCTTACAAACAATCCAAAAGGGGTATTTAACTGATGAGACCTACCGTATGTGATCGTAAACACTACAGGTCACAGTACAATGCAAAGACGTTTAGTGCAGATGGAGTATGACATTGGCCGCCTCTCATTTCTACCTGTTAGTACTCGTTAAATATTTGCAATTACGCGTAAAGCCGGTCAGCAGATTTTTTGCTCCCCCTCTAATGAAGTATGGACGGAATACAGACAACATGCTGAAACACCAATACCCGCTGCAGTCAATAATTCCAATGGCCATGACGGATCAGCCCTCTTGCTTGTACGTACATCGAGATACAGCCCGCACAGACCCAGGCTGTAGTACTGGTTTCTGGGTGACCGAGGAGGACAGAGAAAACAGATATAATAAGTATGTTGAAAACGGACCTGTAGTTAGGATTATTTGGGGAAATATGGGCCTAAAATTTATCTTTTATGCAACCCTGTTTCCAAAATGTCGGGATGCTGTGTAAAATGCAAATAAAAACAGAATCTAATCATTTATCCCTGTATTTTTTTGACAATAGTACAAAGACAACATATGAAATGTTGAAACTGAGAAATATTATCGTTTTGTTTTTACCTCTTCTTTTAACAACACACTGAAAGCATTTGGGAACTGAGGTGACCGCTTGCTGTAGTTTCAAAAGCTAAATGTATTCCCATTCTTGCTTGGTATTGGGTTTGAGTTGCTCAGCATTTCGGGGTCTGCTTTGTCGTACATTTCGTTTCGTAATGCACCAAATGTTTGTAATGGGTGACAGGTATGGACTGCAGGCAGGCAAGATTAGTGCTCAGACTGTTGTAATACATGCAGAATGTGGTTTGGCTTTGTATTGCTAAAATAAGCAAGGCCTCCCCTGACGTCATTTGGATGGCAGCAGATGTTGCTCCAAAACCTGTATATATTGTTAATGGTGCCTTCACAGATGTGCATGTCACCCATACCATGTACATTAATGCACACTCTTGCCATTACGGATGCTGGTTTTTTAACTGATAAAATACATGTTTTCAGAAGTGTTCCTGAGCCTATGCAATGATTTTTACTACAGAATCAAACCCGTTTTAATCCAGTGCCATATGAGGGCCCAAAGGTCATCCAATATTAGTTCACGGTCATCCAATATTAGTTCCCAGCCTTGTCTCATAGCGACAGAGATTTATTTTAATGATATAATGTACCACAGATGATGAGATCCCCAAACTCATTTTAGGTTGAGAAATGTTATTCTTAAATTGTTGCTCTATTTACACAAGCAATCTTTCACAGAGTGGTGAACGCCTCCCTATACTCACTTCTGACAGACTCATTTTCTTGCAATTATATTTTAATACCCAATCATGCATGTTACTGACCAGTTGCTAAATGACTTAATTAGTTGTGTGGTATTCCACCTGGTTAGGTTTTTTAGCAGTACACAACTTTACGGTCTTTTGTTGCCTCTGTCCCAACTTTTTTTTAAAGGTGTTGCTGGCATCAAATTCAAAGTGTGCATATATAAAAAAAAAATATATAGTGTCTTTGTACTACTTCCTATTGAATATGGAGTGTAAATCTTTACATTCTGTTCTTACTTAAATTTTATACAGCGTCCCAACTTTTCTGGAAACGGGATTGTCTAAGCTTGCCTAAATGTGTACACTTAAACAGAATAATTTACTGTTATTCACAGGTTACATCAATTTCACTATTGCCATGGTCACAGACACAGATATTGATGAGCACAGGCCAGACGGAGTATAGGCCAGATGGAGTACAGGCCAGATGGAGTACAGAACAGAACAGAACAGAGTATAGGTCAGGGGGTGTACAGGTTAGATGGAGTATAAGTCAGGTGGTGTACAGGTTAGATGGAGTTTATGTATGGCATGAAAGGCAAGAATTTCATGCAAATTATATGGGACTAAGTCTGAAACACAATTACTTTAATTATGTTAATCTGTCCAAATACCGTTGGTACACTAAAATGGGGAACTATGTACAAAATGTGTTGTAATTTACAAACAGTTCATCCGATAAGGGTGAAAATACATTCAAGTTAAAGCAGACCGTCCTCACTTTAACTTAAACATTGTATCATTTCAAATACAAAGTATTTGAATACATAAACAAAGATAAATAGGTTTGTCGCAGTCAAATGCCTTTGGAGTTCACAGTATATTGCAGAACTACGTTTAGATAAACTCCTCAAGTAATTCCTTTTTTTAAACACGATTAGTCAGGGAGTCCTGTATTTTAAATTACAGACCGACACAATATACTGACTAAGCAGTCAGTCCCTGCTGAACACAACTCATATGTTAGAATATAGTCACCATACAGGGTAATAATCTTCTCTAAAATAATGACAATATTAGTCAAACTAGCTTTTTTGTTTCAGCCAAACCTTTCCTTACAGTCACAAATGTCTTCAAATGTGTCTCGCCATTTCATGCAAAATCCATAATGCTTCTAATTAGACTCATTTCTCGAACACGAAAACATATTAGTAGGCCACTTTTTCATGGGTGAATGGTGCTCCCGAGGACCACAAATGTTTCAATGAATACCGTGTCTGTCATTTTCAGAAACATCAAAGTTGTAATTTTGCAAGCAAACCTTAATGTCTTTAATGCTGGAATCGCTCCCTAGGCCGTTTACAGAGAAAGAAGGAAAATAAACCTAGACGTCGAGTGACTTGCCAGTACTCCACTGGCTGTTCAGCTTGACTGAAGCATACGACATGTATCAGGCTAACGTAAAGACTGGCTCGCAGACATCTGCTACAGTAGGCCTAGATCCAAACAGGCAGCTTGGTTCCACTGAGCCTAGACATTGTTGATTAAAGAGCCGACACACAGAGGCAGGCATCACATTCAGCCCAGTTTTTACTAACCCCTCTGTTTAAGCAACGCATGCAGCCAGTGACTGGAATTCAATCAAACTCTATTATACTGTGTGGCTTAGGGTGGTCCAGATTTCTAAGCCGCTGCCTCCAGTGCACAAATTCTGCAGCACCATTGGGTTCGAATCAGACCTACTGCTCTTTCAGCAGAAACTCGCTGCGTAAATCTTTCCTGTACGATAACGTGTACAACACGCCTGAAGAAAATCCTGTATGAGTATATACAACACAGCAGTAATGAACTGTTGCCTGTGTATCTGTATCGTTGATGGACATTTTTGTTACCATAATGTCTCTCGGAGCGTCCAATCATACAGGTTTAATCTCTGCAATAAATGTCACATGATAGAGTGCAGACTCTATTGTCAGGATACAGGGAATGCACAATGTAGGACTACGGAGTCAGCGCGGGCAAAACACCCTTCAACACCTATGGCACAGCAGAAAACGTATATTGGCTAACCTCCGACGCACTGATCCAGACAAACATTCGACATCCACTTGACTGATGCTGTAACCTGAGCCGTGTTCACTGCTTATGGGTAAATTCACCAAGCGGTAGTGTCAGAACCCCTCTCCTAAACAATGACAAAGCAAACAAAGTGTTCATAAACAGCTGACTGAGGCCGGGGAAATCCAATCACAAACTAGCTGGATTCTTCAAGAATCAATTAGGCTCGAATATTCCAGGTAGGCTATACTTTGACATTTAGAGAGGAGAAACAAATTGTTTTGCGGAGGGTCCGCTTTCTGCTAACAGATCTAAAAAAGTCCAGAGGCAGCTGGGATGAGTGTCGATGATTAGCGAGGGAGTACGGCAGAGAATGTGTGACACGCTAAACATTCAGTACGAGCGCACTCTCTCCCAGCAGTCGCCAGAACGTGTAAGCTAGGCACTAGTACATACCAGAGAGTGACATGTCTGTTTAGAGAGACTACTCATCAATGGCATTACACACATTTTATCATTGAGAAATAAAAGTGCACTTCACTAAATAATTGTGGCTGTCTACCTACATGCTTGCACGTTATACTGTAGAATGAGTTACAAGTTAGGGGAACCTAATAGTTGGTGTTGCTGCTGCGTAGTTGCTGTGCTACGTGATTGCACGTCCTGGGTATTCCGCTTAGCCCTAATGGACTGTTGAAGTGCTTGGCGAAGCTGCTAGCTAGCAAAGCTGCCAAGTCGTCAATATTACGGTGTAAAAGTGGAGGAGAGACTGATAATTACTGGTCATTGTTAGAGATATTGAAGTGTTGAAAGAACAGTTTCTATTCAATCATTCAACATTCAGTTACGATGCCAACACACCCAACAAGATGGGCCTCCACGGCTGTTTCAAAGTACCCAAAACATTAAGAGATGCTAGAGGATACACTTCCATTCATTGCTATGACCACAGGGAACTCTTTCACCTCCTGTAATCCACGATAGCAGTTTAATCAGACTTATAAATAAAGAAAACAGACTTTATGGCACAGACTTCATGGCACAATAGGAAGTTCAGTTACATTCACACTAGACACAGTCACAAAATGTGCTTGGTAATGCGATGTGGTTTGTTACATTTCTAATATTCAGGATGTTTCGCCCAGATTTGTACATTGTTTTTGTGTCTGCGTGAACTCCAGAACGAGCAGCGGGTATCTTATTCAAATGAAATACTGACTTCCTCCAAGCTCTCCTGGCTGGCACAAAGAAACCACTAATATATTTGTACTAGATGGATCTAAACATGTTATTTGGAGTAAAAACAGTAGGCTCTGACTTGGTCTCTGCGTGACATTTTAGAGAGTGCATTTCATCTTTATTTTTTATGAGCAGTTCTTTGGCATTTTGCTGACTTATTGAAAATGACATTTCTTGGAATCTTAACCTCTGTCCTTCAGATCAACATCATCACATACAGTGATGAATTGTCCCACTTGCGAAACCAAAAATTCTTTACGGATTCACCCATATTTCATTCAGCTCATTTACATCAACTTAAGGTTGATGGATACCATTTTTTTTTTATCGGTTCAGTAGCGCCTTTTAAAATAGAGGATTCAATTGAACAGCAAACGTTCATCATTATTCATCACTGTACCCTACCATTTGACCTCACAGTTTCTCTCTTGACAAGGAGAAAACATAGTTTTTATATTAAGACACTTGTGAGCCTGTATTAAAACGTCAAAAAAGCTTAGAATGACATACAATAGTTGAAATGTGACTGGTGGTGATAAGCAATAAATGTGCTTGCATAAATTAATACAGAGAAAGAGAGAGAAGTAAGCCTCCCTTGGGAAGGTCATTGGTATATCCCGACACCTCGTTCATTGAATTGTTCCTCGGTTTATTGTGTGTGCTTGCCTTAGCTCAATGAACACTTTATTAATACAGCCTTTTCAGAAACCTTTCAAAGAGAGACCATAGTGAAAATGATATGCAGTCAGACTGGCCTGGTATGCACTAAGCAGTGCTTACCCTGTGATCATCAAATAAAAATAGATTTTATGAAAAGAGTAAATTTCTGCTGTCTAACACTTCTCACTGATTCTGGGAACTGCACAACATCTAAAGTCGTCGTGGGAACAATGCTTTGTCAAAACACTTTGAATCTGCCTCAGCCCCGAGCTGCAATATAAACTATATGGAAAAGTGTATATTTGACCCTTTCATCTGCTTACAAAGGAGCCAAGTCACTAAAATACTATACTGTAGTGACTTGTTGGGACCTCATTTACCAATCATGTGTATACACAAATCTGTTCATTAACCATGAATGGCATCGTCTCCACCCAAAGTGTGAGACTAATAGGAAAATGTGTGGAAAATATGTGAACGACATTGGTGAGTAAATGTATATATATATATATCCAATGGCATTTCTTGTAGGTTTGTTAATCCCAGTGTCCTAGCAACATTTCTAGTAGGGCCCTTATAACACTATGGCCACCTAATCATTCCTAGTATCTAATGAGCTCATTCATCCCTTCTCTCCCTTAAACAAAACAAATACATGAATACTGACGGTATTAAACATATACCAACAAAAATGTATGTAATGTCACTCCGGATAATAGCTTTATGTATATATCCACTGTAAAAGTCATATTCTAGTTGTGCATGAGGATATTTTTCTACCGGTTTTAGAAAGACTTACCCTGTGTAAATTAAATATTTTTGAACAGCTCTGGAATACACTTACATGAACAGCTTTTCATGTTTAAAAAAGAAACCTGCTGCTTGTTAGCTCAATCCTGCTGGACTTAATCCATGACTGAGAACATTAGAT
This sequence comes from Esox niger, assembly GCA_016801105.1. Classification (NCBI taxonomy): domain Eukaryota; kingdom Metazoa; phylum Chordata; class Actinopteri; order Esociformes; family Esocidae; genus Esox; species Esox niger. The sequence goes on from JACXGJ010001166.1 coordinate 64,913, forward strand.
CCTGATTAATGCTTAAGGAAATTAATTCAAATGTCCTCCATCTCTGCATGGAGTTCAAAGGTTAACCTAAATTCAGCTAGTTGAGTTATTCAAAGTCTTATTGGAACATGCTGCGAAAGTGTCAAGTAAATGGCTTAAGAAACCTCTAAATACCCTATAATTTCTGTCCATAAAGAAATAAAACCTCCCAGGAGGACCATTAAAGGAACCAGAGCAAAACATTTTCCAAACCTCCAGCTCAAAAATATGAATTCTCAAACAGTAAAATGCTGCCTTTTGTTTTCAAAAGGGTTGAAAAAAGGTTTGCTAATATGGCTTTGTTCCCAAACGAATCTGAAACTAAAGACAAACGTTCGCACAACTTGCAATGAACAAATGCGCTAGCTGGGATGTAAAATTTGGATGATTGGACAACCTTCACAATAAACGTATTCATTTTAAAAAGTGGTCGATGATAAATCCTTAATGGGGACATGGTGGTCAGAGGTGCACCTACTCTGATGACCACCATGTCTTGGACTACGTCATTCTTGCCCTTCCACTAATTAAAAAAGCCAACTTAAATAACATAAGTTGGACAACATCCAATCCTTCATATGATCATGGATTGAAGTGGATCAGGCTACTATATTTCTGGGCATAACATCAGGTTTTAATACACACAATGACTTGCTCGGTGTCATCAACATATTAAAGGTTATAGCATCTGACCTTTGGCATGGCTACTGTCTGAATATCAAACACTATACTGCTCTGTTAAAGTAGTTCTAGTCTTTCGCGGTATATATCGTACCTGTGGATATTTAGAAAAAGCCACTAATAACAAATTCCTATAGCTACTTGTCAGATAAATAAGGACAGTCAACTTGTGTAATAGGCTAGGAGATACATAATTGCTCCCAAGAACATTTGAGCCAGTCAAGTCTCTCACGTTAGTTTAAACAGAGCACAATGGGAGGAGGGGGCTGAGAAAGGCCTGTTTCTTTGGGATAACTTGCTAGTTAGCCAAGTGGCTAAATTAATGAGAGAGGGCAGAGCTAACAGGCTAGTGCAAATCCACACATATAGCCACTTTCTCAAAATATAACATAATACTTTGATAAAAAATGTCCACACTCGCCAAAAATGTTATTTGGTAGCTAGCTCCTACCTCTAGATTTATGAGCTGGATAGTCTGTTTTTGTCATTTTGTAAACGTATTTGTGCTTGTTAGCATTGTTGATTAGCATCCTCTAATCAGTAGTACAAGGGATAATAACTTTTGCATTTTAGTAATAAAAACTCATCAGGCTTTCTTTCTTTGGGTGTTTTTTTGCCAGTAATACCATAAATACTGGATAGTCATGACGATGATATGTAAATCTTAATGCTACCCAATCCAGGTTACTATTTAATCGGTAATAATTGTAGAAGCTAACCCATGCAATTTTGAGAACACTGTGTTCTTTATCATCAATCAGTGGGAATGATCAATCAAGAGGCTACTCTCCTTTCATTTCAAACAATCCAGTACAAAATATCCTATAGACCAGAGGTACTCAACCCTGCTGGTTTTCTGTTCTCATCATTAATTGCACCCTTCTTGTGTCCCTGGTCTAAATAAGTGGAACTGGTTTTGAGATCCAGAGTTGCGGGTTATAGACCTTGTCTATTCCACAAAATATTTATTGGAAGAAACCACTAAAGTCTGCTAAGGACGCTGCCTCTGGCCTGGTAAGTTCCATAACAGGAGGTACACACAGTCACAGGAAAAGCTACAGTCTACAAGCATAGAAGGTATCAGGGTGTACAGAAGAACAACAAAGAACAAGGCAAACCCTTTATGAAGGGAAATTCATGTTTAATAAACATGGTCGAACTCAAACCAGTCTACTCCCAGAAGTCTGAAACCACTTACTCAATGTGTTAGCTAAATGGAAACAGGGGGGCTTGTTTGCAGCAAGTAAATAGGCATGCACGGATGCGGAACCTATATCAGCAGGTAATCGGTACAGTCCAAAGCCATAAGAGGGTCATAAAGACTGTAATAGATTACAGTGGACTCTATTGGGCCTTCAGGTCACATAACAATAATTCGGAATATTGATATTGATTTGTGTTAGGCGTATAACATGGAATGGGTATCTTGATTGCTCCAAAGCATTTTTTATTAAACAATTTTGTCCTATTCCCCCCTCCATAGTCATATACTACCAATGGGGAGGGACACTTTTACTCTGGTTTATTGTATCCACTGTTATTTACGACATGTTACTCCATTACGTCGGTTGCTCTGCCGTCCATTACGTCGGTTGCTCTGACGTCCATTACGTCGGTTGCTCTGCCGTCCATTACGTCGGTTGCTCTGACGTCCATTACGTCGGTTGCTCTGACGTCCATTACGTCGGTTGCTCTGACGTCCATTACGTCGGTTGCTGACGTCCATTACGTCGGTTGCTATGATGTCCATTACGCCGGTTGCTCTGATGTCCATTACGTCTGTCACTCTGCCATCCATAGAGGAGGTTACTCTGCCCACACTGGAACATCTAGTGTGGCTGTACTACACATAAAAATAGGGACCAATTTTGTCTCAAAAGCACTTCTTTCGAAACTAGTGTCTGAAATGATAGAAAAGCTCTAGAGTCCCTTTAAGTGAAGAGAGTGCTAATGAGCTGATGACCATGTCTGATAACATACCGCCTGAGACGAATGATGACGACTGTAAAGAAACTGACGTTAATGAAAAAAAGGGAGCAACGACTTGATTAAGGGGCGGGAAAGTAAGCAGCCTGTGGCCCAATCTGTCACGAAGACAAACACCTAAGAGTGCGCTAGCGTGTGAGTATACATGCACGCAGGCACTCACTGACTACCTCCACACATTCACTAATGTACTGTACTTGTGGGGGCCCACACATTACTCCCAAAACCTAGTGCACACGCTTACAGAAAGAAACCCTTTTCTCATCGGAGCCGTGATGCAACATTATACAAAAGTTATGTCCCAGGAAGGAGGTTATGCCACCTAAATAATGCAAAAGCAAAGTTTTCACTCTAATGGGAAGATGGAGTGCAGGAGATTCAACTAATAAGGCAACTGGCAGACAGATTCATAACATTAGTGGTTGTAGCATAATGAAACAGAGATGGACAGTGAATGTGAAGAGCTGGTTAATAAAAAAAACATTGACATCACTAATTACAAAGGGGTAGCGTGTTTTCTCCTGTTTAAGAAATAAGACGTAGCTTACCGGTTTGACAGGTGCAATTATGCAGACTGGAACGTTGTGATTTTTGACAACATTTTCTTATCAACAGACACACCGTGTACGATCATAAGTTCTGCTTTCCAAAACCTTGATCTGTCTTGGACACGCTTGCGTCACCCATCTGTCCCGTTTCCTGTGGATCTTCCCTTTGATAAACATAATTCATGATAGTAACAAACCCACAAAAGAGACAATTGTAAAGCAAGCAGGGGTGTTTTGGCTTCGTCAATGACTTTCTGAGGCCAAGCTGAGGAATTTTAAAATATGGCATTTCTACCATTTCTGGATATTACTTTCTGACAATAGAAGCTGTTAAAAGCAGCCTGCTTTCATGAAGCATTTACCTGATATTTCTTCTGGGTTAATTCCCAGGTGCCATCCAGTAGTAGTTGCTAGTCAAGGTCAGGAAATATTTGGCTGACAGTAAAGCTGAGCAGCTCTGTTTTTCCCCTGACAAAATATGGTTGTGCATAGCTGGTGAGCTACAGTAAATATTCACACACCACAAACTAGTGTCAGTGCAGCCATTTAAATGTACAATGTACATTGCCCATGGGGCTTCATCCAGCACAATCCAGGCTTGAATTCAGGCTGTGGTGGTCAGCTTGCCAAAAGAAACCTTTAAAAATTCTAGTGCAGGTCCTATGAAATGCACCGCGACAGTGTTTTGGTCCATCTGTTATTAACTCCAAACTGTCGAGGCTTGATAGTGAGGAAGGATGTTGTCCAGGTCCTCTCTGCTAGGACCTGGACAACACCAGTATTGTGATACTCATATAGTGGCAGGAAAACAAAACACAATTTCACTGGTTTTGAAAAACAGCACTAATGTTTGAAACAAATACAGTTTTGTAGCAATCCATTCATATTTCCAAGATACTGAAACCAATGTTTTAAGGAGAGCACGTGTTTAAAGAACCCCAAGAGAACCCCTCACAATGCCGTTCGATTAGCTCTTACATTTCTCGCTAGGGTTTTTGTCAGCCCTTATAAAATATGAAACTAAAGAAAAAACAAAATGTTAAGCTTGTTACTTAACACGGGCTTGATCCTATGTTCTGAGTGTTCTGACACGTGGAAAGGATTTCAGCAAAATTACGCGATGATTTAGCTTTTAATTGCCTCGATAATTCGTGGATAAATTAAGAAAACATGATCACAGTTTATTCACCGTTGTTTGCTTAAGGCAGAGCTGTATTGCAGACCTGTATTGCAGACCTGTATTGCAGACCTGTATTGCAGACCTGTATTGCAGACCTGTATTGCAGACCTGTATTGCAGACCTGTATTGCAGACCTGTATTGCAGACCTTGCTTCAGCTGGCATTTGCATGCATGCATGGTGCAGGCAATGGATGGAAACACTAACATGCAGCAAGGAAGTAACCTAGGAAGCTCACTGGCAAAGATGTATTCTGTACTGTACTATTTTTGTTTTGTTTTTGTCAAGAAACCAGTTCCTTAAAAAAGCTAATGTTTGGTTACCTATATCGTAGCTTATGTAAGTGTACCCTTTTGTTTTTTACTAGTGTTCTCCACTCTTAGTCCATGCAACTCACCAAAAAAAAAAAATTGATAAGAAATGACGAGGTCTGACCAATTCATAATCCAAAGCCTGTTTTTCCTTTGAGTGAACTCTGAGTAAAAAGAGAGACACATTCTCAATAACTAAATATTTATTTCACATGCAGTTAATCTACTAGCAATGTACAGGTTGCTTAAAATGTTCTGTGTGTGGAGCATAGCGAAACCTTTATTGAAAGTGTGAGGCCGGAGAAACAGGGATGAGGGAGGAGGAACATGTTCTAAAGGAAGCACTAGACCAGAGCCAGACACGATGGACAGTCCAAGGATATGTACTGTTTCTCTCCTGCAGTGAGACGATTTCAGCAAAGACCATGACAGGCAGCTGACTGGATTCATTGATCTGTAGTCAAAGGAAAATGAACTGCTGAATGATAAAACCACTGAGTAAAAGATAATACTTAAAATGTGTGTGAAAAACATATAATGTACATACATACACACATGAATACATACACATAGACCACATGCATGCACAAAAAAGATGGATTAGAGGCAGGCCAGCAGAAGAGTTGAAGTGGACTAAGCTGTGTCCGGGACACTCCAGTCAAGTTGCTATCCTGCACTTTTATCATAGTGTAAATATGAGAGGAGCATCCATGAGAGTAGCAGTCCAATCGAAGGGATTCACAGGTTTTAACATATGCAAATCATTCTCACCTCCAGGGAAAAAGTATTAAAGAACTACGGTTCACTGCTAGAATTGATCAAAGTCCATAAACTCTTTCATCAACCAGCTCTGCTTTCCACCTCAAAGCAGATGGTGTGTAGGGGGAAACATGTATAAAAAATGCATTATAGCCAAGCAGGTGGGCAAAGCACTGCAATGTAATCATAGACAAATTTGCCTTCAATTACCCAGTTCCAGTTTATCTTGTTTGTTGCTGTTGCCTACAGAGTATACTTAATCTCTTTAATCTTTTTGTATTCACATTGTTGTGTTTATTTTTCATTTGCTGTGAAGGAGTTAGTTTTATCATATTGTTATATACTCCATCAGAGCAAACAACAGTAATTTCACTGACCATATTTAGCCATTCCAATTTGCTGAGTGTTTCTGATCCTGCAGTAACTTTTTATGTGCAAAGCGAAACTTTTTTGGCCGTTTTGAAATTGAATCTATGCACCTGCGCTGATCTTGTTTTTTCAGCAAGGACTTGCGTACTCTTGCCCATATTTTCATGTACTGTATAAAAAACATGGAAACAGACAAGCTGCAAATACATTCAAGGGGGAAAATACTATTTACAATACAAAGGAATCCAGTTTGCTGATTCTTAAGGTAGAAGAATTCCCAGTTCCTATACATTACTTCGATTTCAAACTTTTAACGTTACTAAACTGCCTTAAGGTATACAAATATTGCGTGGCAATAACACAGTAAGTTGAAAGTAAAAAAAAAAAAAAAAAAGTGGAGTCATTTTACATTAAATACAAAAAGACACTTAAATCATCCATCAGCATGCTGTGTCTCATAGTGTGGTTAAGTGCTAACCTTTCGTGAGGTAAAATCAGGCATTTTTCAGACAACGACTGCACTTTGAACATTTTCCGTGGCCTTTACCAAGTACACGAATGTCCTACTGGGCAGCTGAATGCAAGGACTACCCAAATACAAATAATCTGCAACAGTGCACCGTTTGTGCACATCTGAGAGAAGTTCGACCCAATATAAGTTGCATCGAAGGGCTAAAACCCTTCACCTCAGTGGTTCTATTTTGAGATATTAGAAATAACGGCATAATACTGTATGCCTTTGAGCTACATGCTCTATTACAGCAGGTTATGGCAAATAACTTAAAATTGCACAGAACATACTAACAATAATGAACTCCAAAACTCTCCATAGTATAATTAGGGAAGTAGTGTAATTGACTGTAACAGACACTTAGCTGCCTAGCGTTATTAGATGTCAGGCTGACGGATTGTGTACAGTTTAGAATTGGCATTCATTTCATTTGCCATTTGACTGGCATTAACAAAAGTAGATTGGGGAACACTGGCACAGAGCATATTGAATGAGAGGTTAATAGTTCTGAAGACGAATCATTAAATTGAATGCCAAACAAAGCTGCACATGCACACCAGCTTCCAGATGATGAGGTAGCAAATATGTTGTCAGTGATTTCTGCTAAAACACGAGGTCACATCTTGTTCATTCTAATGCTGAAAAACAACATTGTGGGAGAAGTGACATTCTGCAAGGTTTGCTCCTGTTGTAACCAGTACTTCTCTTCTCCCTGTCCTGACCCCTGCCTGTCCTGACCCCTGCCTGTCCTGACCCCTCCCTGTCCTGACCCCTCCCTGTCCTGACCCCTCCCTGTCCTAACCTCCCTGTCCTAAACCTTCCCTGTCTTCTCCATGTCCTGACCCCTCGCTGTCCTGACCCCTCCTTCTCTTCTCTCTATCCTGACCGTTCCCTGTTTGTAAGATCAAAGAGAGCGTAGAGGAAAGGAAAAACATGGAGATAATAGAAAAGGAATAGAGGAGTGCGGAAGATAGTATAGAAAAGACAGAGGAGGGAATATGAAGAGACAATAGATGGAGTGAGGGAACAGGAAAAAAGGCAGAAAAATGAAGGAAAAAAGAGATGGGTCAAAAGTAAGAGGGTATCTAGCTACCTGCATGTGCCTCTCCCTCAACCCCCCCCCCCATTAATTAGCTGAATGGGTCAAAAGTTAGAGGGTATCTAGCTACCTGCATGTGCCTCTCCCTCAACCCCCCCCCCATTAATTAGCTGAATGGGTCAAAAGTAAGAGGGTATCTAGCTACCTGCATGTGCCTCTCCCTCAACCCCCCCCCCATTAATTAGCTGAACTATAGGAAATATTTTTCCAAAAGCCTAAAAGAATTAAAGAATAATACCTTATACCAGATGATTGGAGGGAAACTATACATAGAGCAGAAATAAACTTTACTGACAAATTAATAATCACTTCTATTTCGGAATAGGTCACGGAGACATGTAAACAAAGATGCTGGGTAAAGAGCATAAAAGCATGTAAGACCTGTGAATTTATATGGAAAATGAGCAATACTCATACAATGGGTGGTGAAATGAATTGATCTTTGTAGGTATGTCTTTTTTTAGGTGATACACATCCATTGCATTCCTGCCTCACCTCTGAACCAATCTAAGGCACAATAATTAAACACTACTGACAGAAAAAGGCAACCAAACGACAATATTTTGCATTCATTTATTCATCAAAAATTTAAAAGAAATGCTATTTAATAGTGTGGAAAAATAAACACACCAATAGCTTCAAGTGTTGCTGTGCCCTCTTCGTCTGAACTCATGTAGACTTTTCTTGTAACTGTCAATCAGTCTTTTACATGGCCTGAGAGGATTTTTTGCCCACTGTTTTTTACATTACTGATTCAACAACTTCACCTTTGACTCATGTCCAGAGCACATTGTTGCAGTAGGTTTAGTCTTTACCCAGGTGTTGTCTGGCAAACTTCCATCATGTCTTCATATTCCTTTTTGAAAGCAGAGGCTTCTTCCTTCGTACCCTCCAATGTAGGCCAAGTTTGTGCAGCATCTTTCTGACAGTTGACTTATGCACTTAGACAATGACGGTAGCAAGAGATGCCTGTTTCCGTTGATGTAACCCCAGGGTTCAGAGACTTCCAGGAGCATCTTTCAGTCAGCTCTTGAGCGGAATTTGGTGGAATGACCTGTCCTATGCTGACTGCCAGTTGTCTGGGATTCTCTCCATTTGTAGATGATCTGTCGGACAATGGAATAGTCCTTCAAATTGCCTGGAAATTGCTTTGTAACCCCAGTGGGCACCCTAAGTCTTTCTTCTGAGGGCCTTGGATGTCTTTTGATGTCGACATAATATGATACCCATATGACTGGGGCCAAGACAGACCAAGTTTCTTATCTGTATGACTAGATACTCCAAAGTTGCTCTATAAATATTTTCTAATAATTTACACCTGTTGGTAAACCTGATTCGAATTTTAACCAATTTATGACAAAATTAGAGGTAAATTAGAGGTGCACTAACTTTTTTTCTCAAAACATTTCCATTTATTTAAATTTCATAAATGCTTTAAAAACAAATTAATTTGGGGGTATATAGTGAGTTATTCTAACAAATCACATTATCATTAATCATTATGTGACTTCTATTCAGCTTTGCTATCCTTGTTTCCAAATCTGTATTGAATTTTCCACAAGAGGGATGCAGGGTTTGAGAGCATTGCCTGCAGATCACCTTACCACACCATCGACAAGCACCATGGTCTACAAGCATCAAATGGAAGCCAGTGAAGCATGTGCCTTGTGCTGTGAAATTATTCCGTTTACTTAAAGCGACCTAAAACATGAACAGTTCTACAGCGCTTATATACATTGCAAGCTATTGCTAAAGACTATTGTCAATGACTGTTTTAAATCAGTATGTCTATGAAATATTGTGCTCTCATGAGGCATTATGGTATCATCTATAAAATGGAATACAGTTATATAATTGCAAAATAATTATTATAGAAACGTACATTCAGTGTTACAACGCTTTTACGATGTCCTTATGAAGTGTCATACCAAGTCATTAAAGAAATGTGAAACCAAGGTGCATTCTAAAAAGAACAGACTGACACTGCGAGGGAACCATTATAAGTCCATCCTAGAACCATGTCAAAGGGGTTCTTCAAAAGGACATATTGGGGTAGATTTTTTAGCGGGTGTATTGATCATGATTCTTTGAATATCAAATATAAAGTAATTTTCCCTGTTCCATTGGTCATTGAATAACATATATGGTTCACTCACACAGTTTCACAGTGAAATATAATCTCATTTTGTTAAGAAAACCAAAATGATTAATGAAAGTAGAGATTTTTTTTTTTTTTAAATCTGTACAACCAACACAAAATTATGTCTGTTAGAGTTTCCAAAAAAGTTGGGACACTGCAGAAAATGCTTTCAAAAACGTTAGGATAGGGGCATGTTTACCACTGTGTTGCATCACTTCTTTTAACAATACTCTGTAAGCATTTGGGAACTGAGGAGACCGATTGCTGTGGTTTTGAAAGTGAAATGTATTCCCATTCTTGCTTGATATAGGATTTCTTCTTTATCATATTTTTTCGGTTCATAATGCGCCAAATGTTTTTAATGGTTGACAAATCTGGACATCTTACTACAGATCCATGTGGTTGAAATACATGCAGAATGTGGTTTGGCATTGTCTAGCTGAAATAAGCAAGGACTTCCCTGAAAAAGATGTTGTCTGGATGGCAGCATATGTTCCCGCAAAACCTGCATATGTTGTTCAGCTTTCAGCTTTAATGGTGGCTTCACAGATGTCCAAGTCACCCATGCCCTGTGCACTAATGCACCCCCATACCATCCCAGATGCTGGTTTTTGATCTGTTTGCCAATAACAACCCGGATGGGTCCCTCTTTTCATTAGTCCAGAGGACGCGGCGTCCATATTCCGAAAAATATATCAAACTTTGTTTAGTCAGACTACAGGTTAGTTTACCAATTCGCCTCAGTCCATTTTAAATGAGCTTGGGCCCAGAGAAGACTACAGCAGTTCTAGATCTGGTTTATATATGGTTGCATCATTGCAAGTTAGTTTTAACTTCCGTCTGTGGACGCAGCAACGTACTGTGTTCACAGACAATGAGTTTCAGAAGTGTTCCTGAGCCCATGCAGTGATTTCCACTACAGAATCATGTTTGTTTTTAAGACCGTGCCGTCGGAGGGCCCGAAGATCAGGCCAGCCAATACTGGCCTTGTCCTTTGCATACAAAGATTCTCCGGATCCTCTTAATTTCTTTTATGATATTATGTACCAGAGATGATGAGATCCTCAAACTCTTTGGAATTTTACATTTATTCTTAAATTGTTACGCTGTTTGCCCAAGCAGTTTTTCACAGAGTAGTGAAGGATCATTCTTCTCTGGAATGATCTTTAAATTCCCAATCCTGTAACTGACCTGTTGCCAGTTGACCTAATTAGTTGGGTGATATTCCACCAGGTCTAGTTTTTTGTTGCTCTGTTGCTCTGTCTCAGCTTTTCTGAAACGTGTTGCTGGTATCAAATTCAAAGTAGGCATGTATTTTTCAAGAAACAAAATGTCTCAGTTTCAACATTTGATATTGTCTTCGTACTATTTTCTCTTGAATATAGTCTCAATGATTTGCACATCATTGGATTCTATTTTTATTTTCATTTTACACAACGTCACAACCTTTTTGGAAACCAGGTTGTGCACCATTGACACCAAAGTGAAATGAACTGCCTCATACAAATTTCTCTTCTACTGTACATCAATGTGTTAACCTCAGAAACAATTGTGTACCTGAGTGTTTCCCTCCTCAGAGCTCCAGTATCAATGATCCAGTAACGAGCAATCTGTCACTGTCATTGTAATTAATCTGCTGGTATTTACTGGATAATGAGATGCTGTTGTGTCATTTGTGTGTGGCTAGCTCAGATTTTCAATCCTTTTCTCTTTTCCCTGTGTCTGAAGTGAATTGAAGGATCATGAACAGCAGAGAGAAGAACCTGTAAGCCAAGCCTGGCTGGATGGGTTTCATAACCTTTCTACAATATTTCCCTGATTTTCATTATTGTGATTCTCTTTCTCATGTTGCTATTTTTAAACGGCCGAGTGTATTGAAAATCTGGGAGCTGCATTGGCATCATGCAAAAGACAGAGGGACATGTCAGATGTGGACTCTGCTTAAATGACAAAAAACGTTATATTTCTGCATCTGCTGAGCGATACTGCGATCATGAACCGTTCCATATTTACCAGATTACTGGGAACATGTGCCGATTTCACTAAACTAATCTGACAGCAATGGCCCTGTCTGCTGCACACAGAGACATTTTTTCAATCGTAAGTGAAAATTAAATGCTGGACTAGATGGGGACTCTTGTCTCTAGATAGAAATTGCACTGCCACATATAATATCTCACACTGCGCTATTGCCTTTCACATTTAGATAATTCACCGTCCATCACTCTTATGGCTCCACACCACTAGAAATCTACTGTTTCAACATAAAAGACAATGGCCAGAGCTGGTCATTGATTATGTACACACATTTACGTCGCTATGTTATCATTGCAGTCAAAGTTTGATATATTTGGCCTTGAAGTGGTAAATCTGATTGTTCCACTTGTTTAAAAAAGAAATGCTGTGTGTTTTCCTATTCTAAATGCAGATACATTCAGTCTACATTTTTGTCTCCCGATTTTTGTTTCTGGTTTTATTTAGAATGTTACAGAGCACCATCTTGGCAATATTTATCAATCAGAAATATCAGCTTTTCTTCCTATTCAGTCTTGACTGACAGCCAACTTTGACAGCAATATTTACACCAGAAGCTACACTTGGTTTTATTGCCATAGAGCAAATTGAAATAGGGGTGCAAATGTTTTTGCACATCCTTTCTTTCCCTAATCATATTTCCATATTCAATGTGATGATCTGTCAAAAATTAGGTGGTCTATGTTACACCGCAAAACATGTCACGTTTGTGAAACTGCACAATATGGTTGCATTAGAACATTAGAGCATTAGATGGATTTTTGACCAGTGAAGTAACTGTGTTCTTTAATGGTTTTGCTAATTTTTACAATGGAAGGCCACACAAATCCCCAAAGCAGGCCTTCATATTACCCGATGTATGCTTATCTGTCCATATATTGTCTATTCATAGCTGTGATGTGAAGTACATAATGCATTGATGTAGCTAGTTTGCTATATCAATACTTTCCCTTTACATTTGCACCCAACGTCCCCATCCATAGTTTGTGAATATGTATTAGTTCGTTGGAATCTAAACAAGTACGTTTGGTCTTGAACCGAATTACATTAAAACCAGTGTGTGTGCTGCCTGAAGACCACAGCCAATCATGTGCAAAGAACAAGGCAGCCAACTTGGAAAACCTCATGGGATCACTAGTCTTTTGTATATATATTCTTTTCTTTCAAATCAATGGCTTCACTTCAAATATCAGGTGGCTAAGACTTTTGCACAGTGCTGAATCTATGCTGGTTGTTAGCATGCATATGTAGACTTGTTTTGGAAGCTGTGGATAATATATTTTGTGTAAATGAACATTCCTTGCAGGTTGCTGTTGCATCCAAACATGTTCTGAGGGTGAAATAGAATCTGATCAGCCTGAAATCGAGCGTCCCATCTTAGTATATCATCATAAGCACCCATATCATGCATGTTGGGTCTAGTAAGTGTATAAGCCTTACGTCACAAACCATACATTATAATGACCATACAGTATGTCTACAGCATCGCCTCAAAAGGTTACCCTTACGTCAGCCAAGTACAGAAGTAATTTCATTTTGTAGTAACCCAAGACTCAGAGATGGCAAATCTGTTCACTTCGACTTACGTATGTATGAGTAATTATCAGCTGATCCATGAACAAGATCATAGACATTGGTTTTCAATTACGCAGCTGATGTAACTGAAAATGAACAAGGAATGCTGTTGAAATCTAGATTTGGACACTGTATATTGCTAAGTAATACAATGCATTCCAATCAAGTAAAACGTTTCAATAGATTATACATCGCTGATATGTAAATACTTAATATTCCCCTAGATCGTCTAAAAGTCTACAAGGCAAACTATAAGTACCTAAATCGCTACACAGAACCCCCCCCCACTCTTCTGAGAAAGCGAATAGGGTAATGTGATATGTGAGAGGGGTGTGAGATTATGAAGTCCCACTGAGTTGATATGCCAGACAACATGGCATCTCTGATCATAGTACACTGGTTAGCCAACTAACAACACTGGCCAAGTCAGCTGTGTGGTTTCTTACACCTGATTTTATCTGTGGTCATGGGAGCGACATGCAGACTGGGAGCCATTAAATAACTGTTAAGGGCCTAAATGCCCCACAGCATGTTGGTGAGGCTGTTTACACCCCTTTATTTTCAACCTTATTTGCAGTCAAGGGCTTCCATAATCAGCCGTTTGTTTTTAAGCCCATTCTAGTTGATAGATTCCCCTCAGCTTATCAATGGAGAGGCGAGCCAACTGGCAAATCACGAGTCTCTCGAGACAACAAGCAGTATTAAACAAGGTTAGCGGGGAGACGGAAATGGAAAATAATTTGAGAAAAATCAGTTGGCTAACACTCTGTAATGAGTGAAGCAGTACTTGGTGGTACGTTCATGAGGGCTATCTATCAGCGGATGGGTCTCATTTCAAAGATGGATGGTTAGTGGTGAGTGCTGTGGGTGGCACAGTCAAGCATCATTTGGCTGACCGGGCTTCCTAGGTACACTGTTAATGGCAGTTTGAGTGCTGTGTGAATCAGTGCGAGGCCCTCAATAAGGCTTCACCACAAAAACACATTTGCAAAGCGGTGTTTGTCAACCCACACCGACGGCAGGGAAGTCTTCATCCACCGCATTCAAATCAAATGTGTCAAAGCGACGCGTCGCGCCGGAGACGACGCTCGGACCAGACCAGGCCCGCGCGCACAGACCCAGCCCGGGTTTGATGGATCCCGCAATGGACATGGACGTGGGATGTGGTTTCACAAAGCACTCTGTTTGTAACAGACTCCAAGCATCACCTCATATTTTTCACGCCAGCTTGCCTCTGCCCGTGTACATTAATGTGACTGCTGATTTGGCCGGTCCGGATAAGTAGCGCATAAGAGACGCTGGCTGCTCACTAGGACATCAAAGACCCTATTCCCATGGCGACGCCAGGATAGGAACAGGGCCTAGGCAAAGACACGCCACAGTCTGACACCATGAGATCAACTCTGTGACACATGATGTCCATCCCACTTGAAAAAGCTTAATTTATAACAGCTGTTTCTGTGTAAATTCGACCCAATTGTGTGGACAAGTCATCAAGAAAATTGAGTTGTTGAATGTGATAAAGGAATCTGTATAGCCAAGCCATTCTGATTCTTATCACACTTCTTTATAACACAATTCAACCTTTCGCGAACAGGTCTCCAGTCAAACCCGATACCATTAGAGACATGCCAGGTATACTGCTACAAGACTCAATGTTCATCCGGAACCTGTAATTTCATTAACAGGTCCAACACCTAACACAATGTCACCAGAGACCCGTTAAAAGGCCGTGTATGGGAGGGTCAAGGTTCTTTTCATGACCAGGTCGAAAGCCAAAAACGATATTCTCCATTACTTCAGCAGAGCAATGTTCATAGTGTTTTCGGAAGATTGTATTCTGCTCTGTGTTTATACTACATGAGATTGCGATATACAGCCTGCTGAGAGAAAGCTAGGGAGACATTCAGCTTTTGTGCTGGGGATGTCTCCCTGTTGCAACTTTGAAATTGAATTGAATGTTATACTTGCTGTACATGTAATTGACATTTCTGCCATCTGTATTCTATGTTATACTTTAACTTTTAAAGTTGTGGTGAGTTTGTTACAAACTTGTATATTACTATTTTGTTTTAAATTAGGTTTAACGTTTTTTGTGACCTCAGGAAGAGTAGCTGCTGCTGCTTTTGGCAGTAGTTATTGGGATCCCTAAAAAACACTACATGTTTGGATCTCTGGCCATAACTGATCTTGCAGGTACTCAACAAGGTATGGCAAATCTGTCCAACATCCCCAACACTCACCCTGGCCAATGTTCCCCGCCCACCATGAGTCCTGGGAACTGTCAGTGTGCCGTTCTCACTGTAGAGGCAATGCAGGGTGGTGTACCCCATTTAGAAACTGACCCTCTAAACCTGTGTTTCTCAACCCTGCTCCTGGGCACCCCCCTGGCCCTGCATATTTTAGATCTTTCCCTGCTCTGTCACACCTGATTCAAATGATCAGTACATTATCAAGGCCTTCATCAGGTATGTTAGGGAGAGATATACAAAATGCAGGGCAAGGGGGTGTCCAGGAGCAGGTTTGAGAAACCCTGCTCTAATCTAATCCTCAGCACGGCTAAGACATAGATCGATTATACAAAAAGAAAATATGGAGCACAAAATTGGAGTTTGGACAGTGGTGGGTCACTCCCTAAGGTCATAAATGTGTCCTTGTGTCATGCAGGGCCTGCTCCAAAGATGATGAGCTCTACTTCAGGTTTCGGTCTGTCTGATCTGAAAACATTGAAGGTCCCTTGCGGAGGTACAGAAGGCCTAGCCACCATCTGCAGCAACCAGGCAGGACACATCAGGCTTCTAACGCTGTATTAGACAATGCCCCTGCGCTGCTCCTTTCCCAAATTTCATTGGCCATTAACTTGGGAGAGGACAGGCCTGCTTGTGCAACTCCCGGGAGTGACACCACACAGTCTTGCCTCCTCGAAAGGAAAGGGAGGGGGGCAGGAGAGGAGCGACAAGTCTTGTTTAAGATGCTGTTAATGACGGGGCTGAATTACACTTAATGGATCACAGTAGCGATAATGAGGGCAGTAAAGACAATGATAATGCAGCTAACGGACAATGATAATGCAGCTAACTGACAATGATAATGTAGCTGGCCGACAATGATAATGTAGCTGGCCGACAATGATAATGTAGCTGACTGACAATGATAATGTAGCTGACTGACAACGATAATATGCCAGTGTTCATGCAACGCACATCTCCTTTTCATACAGTTTCATCTCATTTCCTGACTGGACAGCATCACATTGGACACCGCTGCTGTCTATCCTCTCTGAATCAGTTGTCTTGAATTGGATTATATATCACTGTCTCAAAGTCAGCGGCTCCAAGCCTCTCAATGATTAGTAACAGCATTGTATTTTCTATCTACACGATATGGGTAAATACAGATAAAGCAGCATGAAATGAAAACTCTTTACGGATCCAATGAAACCTCCAGCTCAGTCTTTACAAGACTGTAAAGAGCATGCAATATATGTTAAACATTTTCCAATTGGCCTTTGCAGTATGTAACCAGAAGTGTCAAAATACTAGAACATTCTAATTTCATTTATCATACATCATAAACTTTATAATGAATACAATATTTACTATGTTCTTGACCCAGCAAAACATCTAGAGCACAAGACTATTTTATTCAATTATTTAAGCCTATATTTAATATGCAGCATATCAAACAGGAATCGAATGACTGCCTGACAAGAATATTGTGCAAACATTGGCTATTGGGAGACTTGTCTATAGAAACTCTATATAGTTATATAATCACAATCATCACACAAAGCTCTGAGTGTTTCACGCTCAGTGCAATGGGTAAATAGCATCTTGCTTCTGCAACACTGCGCTTCAAACAGACAGATGCCATTCATAAACATTTTAGAACATCTTTCAAAATACAGCCAGGTGTTTTATTCCAGCTGGAATGAGGTTGAGTTAGATGAATGTATGATCTGCATGGATGAGGCTATATGTGTGTAGGGCCAAGATACTGACAAATAAATGTGTGTGTGGGGTAAAGAAAAAATAATAGGTGCTTGTGGTATGTTTTTCATGTCATTGTCACCAGTGGACTTCTCAATTACACTTCCCTAAGTTACTTGAATGTTAGCAAGAGCTTTGGTAACTATTCTATCATGTGATTTCTAATGTCGATTTTTCTGTGGAATGCAGTAGGGTTATAACTATACAAATGTTGTATCAGATATAACTAACAGCATTGCAAAAGGTATTACATATACGAGAATAAACATTATTTAAAAAAGCTAATTTGAATAAAAAACATTTTTGGGGGACTTCAAAATCTTTATATTAGGGGTGAGGCTTAGCTACTATAACATGAGGACACATTCACAAAGTCATTATGAAAGTTGTGTTGTGGAATTTACTTCGCAGATTTTATGAGTTCTACTACTTTCTGAGAAAGAACTCTATTTGGACAGCCGAGTCAAGTCATCAGTCCTTTCAACTTTGTCAGTCTTAATAACGCTTTCATGTTCACATTTGAAATACTAATGAATTAGTATTTCCAGGACTCAGTGTTGCATAAACATACATCAATAACATAGTCGATATAGATAAATGGATGAAAGTGGCTCCAAGAGTCGTGCAAAGCTGGTGTAAACACAACTGAAATTGCTGCCAACTTTTCTTCTGTCAAGTACTTTATGCGCACATAGAAACAGAACAATTTAATAGGATCCCAATCTATTGCAATAACTCAAAGACATAAAAATTAAGTAATCAATAAAATGTATTTGCAATTGTGAGCATCCTATAGCCCCACCTGAACAGAACCCCTGGCTTTGCAAAATAAAATGATTTCATATGAAACAACCAAGTGTATTTAATCACAGCCAGTAGTGACATTATGTTATCAGTTAACTTACAATGATCAATAATAAGTGTAAAAACAGCATGTTTGAATAGTATAAGGTACCAATTAGACGAAGACACACAAACATGGTAAACAACTTCAGGATTTTAAGAGGCAAAATGACATAACTGGAAAACATTAAGTATCAGAGACAAACACAGATCTAGATGACGGTGAGAAACGTTGACTCGTCTATGACAGACACTATTTGCAGAACTCATTAGAAGGGAAAGTAACCAGAACTCAATGCATTTCTGCACAGTCCCTTCCTCATGATCGTTCTTGGTGGTTTTTCCCATAAACATTTAAAATACATTTCTGTCAGCTTGTGATGCAAATATGTAACATAATTTACCTTCATTTATTTATGACTTAAACACGGTTGCAGTTATGTGCGAGAAAGGCCATTAATTGAAAAATAAAACAGGTTATTTTTGTTGGCCTGTTATATCCACAGTGGTGCATTCCTTATTGAATGTCAAAAAAAGGATGCCATACTCACAAAAATAGGTACAAAAGACTTTCAGAGGCATTAAGTCATGGCAAACCTTGTTAGGGCTAGCGCAGTCAATATTGTGATTTACATCAAATTGGACTAATCGCGTGAAAAATATTATCTGTGTTATCTCCTAGATGGGTAAAAATACAATCAAGACAGGACCTTTTAATCAGCAGGTTTTGCATGGGTGGAGCTGTGGATTAAGTTAAACAGAGCGCTTCCAAACCTCTCTGCCAATACAGCTAGTTTTCCGGTTAGGCTACATTTCCCCCTCATTAGGCCCCTCCGCTCTAGTGGTGTGATTTACTCTGGTTAATGCATCATTCGGTGTCCTAACCCAGCCCTTACTCCAACATGTAGGTCCACGCGAGGAAGAACTGCCTTTGTATGGTAAATTACACTGTAGACAATGGTTACCACTTACAAATAATTAGCTAGGTACTGGAAGTGAGCCATTACATCACAGAACACAAACTAAAATGTATTTGTAAATATACATCTCAACAAGGTGGCCCATAAAACACATACTGCGAGCTGCGAGATAACTAATGCACAATTTGAATTCTGTGTGTGTTTTATTGGTGTTTGATCATTAGAAATATTTTAATATTCGACTGTTTCTACTCTGTGGGATTACATTTTCTACAAACTAGGGTAAACGTCTGTAATCTGTGCACAATTTTCCTCGGATTATCTTGTTAGTCTTTTGTATTACCCACACAGAGAGATTTAAACTAGGCAGAAATAGAAACTCTCACTCTACCCTCTATCTGTGTTGCAGTTGCAAAAGTTGTCATCAATTCAATACATGACCAAGAGTCCTCAGTCTAGCTTCTTTCCACAGCAAATCAACAAAACAACAACTACTCTGTCAGCAGCCGTCGAGCTAAATCACCCAGCACATACTGTATACATTACATCTCCTATCCTACTTTGTTCCCATTCACTGTGAAGGAACACCATCAGACGTTTGCTACGCCTGCCTTTGGAGAGTGGAGTCCTAATGGGTTATTAAAAAACATCTGGGACTCAGAAATGAAACTCAAAACTAATTTCCCAAAATTCACTTGTGGTCCTCATTGAGACATTGCCCCAACCACAAAGAATCCTCTATTCATAGGAACTAGCTACTTCCTTTAGGACTGAGAACTCAACGGCAACTTTAAGGTTTGAACTGCAATCATAAAAAATATGGCAAGACCACCTATTTAACTGCTCCTTATATACTAAGGAATGCTGACAAAATGTAATACATTTGTTGTAAACCATATCTTGCTCACTTTCACAACACTTAAATCAGCAAACAATTCAGTAAGATGATTTGCTGCAGCAAGCTAGCTGATAAAACTACCAAGCTATGTTGACTCTGACATAAACAGCTTGCTTTATTTTGCATAATGTTGTCGACAAACTGATGTTAAATCCAAGTAGATATTTAAATATTCAGCGATTTTTAAGTGGGCCTATTCATTGTAGACATGGGCATGTATGTATGTAGACACGCATGTGCCATTTGGTGTCCCAAGGTATCAAAACCACATGCTTTCAGACTAGGAATGTCATGGCTAACTAAGGTATGATAGTGAGTCTAGATTATGCACATATAAACAACAAATTACACATCCAGCCCAAAGGGGAGTAAAAAACATACAATTTTTTAACTTTGCGGGAACACTCCTTACGAAAAGTGATGGGCGGCCAAACTGGTTGCAAGAGTTTCATCAAAATGTATTTATTCAGACAGAAAAAGGAACTTTTTCACACGGGTGAAACCTGGACTAGAAGACGGGGGTGTACAATCTTGGCACTTTAAAAACAAACAGAAGTAAATGGTGCAATAGGATATAGATAAAAAACTTTGAGGACGGAACTCAAAAAATTTATTAAACAGTTGATTGCAGGCTAAATTAAAATGTGGCAACCAATATGTGTAACACTCACACACTCAAACGGTAGCAGGTTGAATAATCGAAAAAAAGGCAAACAGAATAGTTAGCCCTATATACGCCAGTGATTAAACCCTGATTAGTGACACGTGTGAGGGATAACGAGACGTAAGTGAAGGGTGTGTTTGATTCGTGCGCCTAATGTTCAGGGGATATCGAACACTGGTTCCTGGAGGGAGATGGAGTGGTTGCAACGGGCAGAGCCAATAGCAGCGTTGGACCCAAACAGAGAACCGTCACAAATGTTAATTGTATCCTACACTGCATATTTAAGTCCAGACGCATGAAAAATGGTAACTAGGCTAACGCCATCCTAGCTACTATATTACCACGTACGTCTGCATTAGTTAAAATGCAGATTAAATGCAATTTAAACAGCAATTCCCTTTAGGACCATTGTGGTGCTTCCCTTCCGGTTTCAGAACTGGGCTCATGCAGTCATTAGCCATCGCGGAACCACTTCCAAGCGAAATAGCAGCTTAAATAGATGAGAAGGAAGAAAAATATTTCACCCCGCTATCCGATGAAACGTCCCCATCTGTGAAATCGCTCCATGCAGGATTATCAAATGACCTGTGAAGAATGTGTTGCTTTTGCAGTTTAGCTTTTCCAGCACTTGAGGTGAATGAGGTAGAAGTCATCAGTCAGAGGGGTCTTGACCCTGTCCCTTTGTAGTGCCGCCAGTCAGAGTCTAACCACAGCATTCCAACACCACTATCCTCTTTTCACAGAACATAGGCGAACATACCAGCAGGTCTACAGTGTCTGGCTCAGTTATTTTTCACATTGTCCTTTCAAGCGGAGTATCAACATCTACAGTGGAAGGATAACTAGGTCAGCACAGCTTGGTTAAACAGAGCTAAGCTCCGCTTGTCCCATAAGGTCAGTCAGGGTGAATTGACAACCAGTTCTGTTGGGTAGACTTTCATTTTCTCTTGTCCCTCTTGCAAAAGAGACTTAACTTTTGAGGAAATTAATATGAAGAAGTTTTGATTAAACTGAGTGGATTTCGAAATGAGAAAAACATTTACATAATTTGGCACAAACATGTAGTGGGTGTAAGTATTATCATATATGTTAATTCCATCCCCTCATGGGAGTAGTCTCCACAACCCGGTTGTAAGCGCCATTCTTGTACAGTATTTACCTATATACAATTTTTTACTTGTTGAAGGCTCTACAAAATTCAAAGAAGGTTCTTCCATGTAACGTTTCAAAACCAGGTTCAGAACAATATAACCATTAGTGTCCATTTGTAAACAACCATACAGCTTCAAAGGTCTTAAAATATGTGGGAGAACATTCAAAAGCTTCCCGTCACATTTAACTTCAGTTGGCTGTGATATGGTTGGGCCTGTGTAGCAGAGCAACAGACCAGAATGTATGTTGAAGAATATTCTTTGATGTTTCCCTGACTTTCTCCAAATGTCTGTTGAATCAATTGAATTGACAGAGTTGTAAAACATAATTTTTTCTCTTCAGACCAGGTACCGCTCTTAGGAATGTCAAATTTTATTCAACAATGGTATAAAATATGATTACATGAAAAATCAGTGACCTTCAGGTTTTTAAGGGGATCTTGAATAGGCAGTTTGGCAGGGGCCATTTGTATTTTTTGCCAAATCAAAGCTTACAAGCTGGCATTAGCTATTCCATAAGATTACAGCATGTTCATGCCAAGCATTTCAGTCCCAATGTTTTCAATGTCTCATCGAAGATTGGTTTCTACAGGCTGATTTAAATGAGATAAGTTTACAATTGACTGGGAATTAAGACCAAATGTCAGCTCGGCTCATTGACATAAGTAGTTGTCAGTGGCACCGCAAAAGAAATACCAGCCCCGCTACCCAAAAACCCAGTCCCCTTTATCCCCATCTTGGTCCATGGCCTCTCCTAATCATCAAAAGCTAGGAGCCGGCTTCCTCCTTTCTCCTTCATGACCTGAGTAGTCACATTAGAGACCCACTCTGCTCTTTAGACAGCCTCATTAATAATTGTTGTGTAATCAAATTAAGTGTCCTCTCCCTTTTGCCGATGGGAGTGATTAGTCCCCCTAATGAGTCCCCCCTGATGGTACACTCTCTGCGTAGGTCCCCTTTAGATTCCTACAGAGCTGTTGCTGATGAAGGGGCGGGAAAGACCATCGACGGGGGGGGCAGAGGTGGGAAAAGACGCACTGACTCACATTCCCTGTGGGAGGTAGGAGAAGGCTCAAAGATCAAGGAAGTAACTATTCACACAGAATGAATGACACTGCCACAGCAGAGACATAACGAGCCGTTGGCGGACAACACTCACCCTCCTCTCCAAAAACGAAAACTGTACCGATAAATCCCTGGCGTAAAACAGCGACGGTCTAGTTTGTTCAAAGGTGCACATTTCCACATCGTACCTCTTCCCCCCCTTTCCTTTAACTTACCTCCCGAAAACCGACCTTCCCCTTCCCTCAAAACTCCACCCCCAAGCCATCCACCTCAGACAGCAACCTGGCTACAAAAGCATTTGACATGCGTTAGAAAAGGCTTAGAGAGGGCTGGGTCTGTCAGGACCCCAGACCCAGCTCTATTCCAGGCCCACTGGTGAACCGATTCCCTTAGGTGTCACGGTGAAAGAACTGACCAGTCAGGTGTGCGCCCACGCCTGTCACTCAGCCACCCGTCACAGATGTTAGCCATCAAAGAATGAGAGAGACGGAGACAGAGGACGGGGGGAACCGTCACAATAGGCTGCCTACCTCATGCCACCCACCCAAAGTCTTTTCCCTGGCATATTTGGTGGTGAATATCAAGACGTTCTGGACGTGTCCCATCCCTGTGTCATTCAAGGGTTTCTCACTGCACTAGTCCATCCTCTGTGTCTTATTCAACATCTTATACAAACAACTGTCATTTGTACCAGTCAAGGATTTCTCTTGGATTTTAAAAGCACAGAATGGAACATTTACGGTAATTCTTCATTTGATCCAAAATTCACCTTCAATATGTTGGTAAATCCAACTCAACAGACATAGGTCGTTATAATTGTCTTACATTCAGATGACATACGAAGCCAAAGGTCTGTGCACCTCATACAAGTTAATAAAAATCCATTTCTTTCTTTTTCTTAAAAAAATTAAAAGATCAAATAAATGATTACATTTTTTGAAGAAATAATCCATAAAAAAGAAATACATCTAAAAAAAAATGTCATTGTTAGAATGAATGCATCCGTTATTATCAAAAATGTTCCAATGAAAAATGCTGAGGGCTGTGATTCCAATTCAATCATTTATCTTCAATCTTCCTCCACCTCAGTTCAAATGTTTGTCATTTAACATATATTCTCTTCCAAAGCATTTTTGAGGGGGAAATAGGGTTAAGTGCCATGCTTATGGTCACAACAAAAATATTTGGTCTTTGACTAGGGACTTTGAACTACCAACTTTTAACCACTAGCCTATCTGCTATGACATACACTCAGGAACTCTGTCTTCAGCTGTTCAGTCACACTCAAATTATAGCTACACACATCCTGCCACTGAAGTGAAAGCTTGAACTGTAGTAATGACTTGACTCCTCTTTCTGTCGCCAAAGTATAATTGAAGAGTGACCCATTCACTATAGAGGCGCAATTATGAACACTTGACCAAAATAAAAAAAGTGAAACACTCTCTAGCCAGCGAGCTAGCAAGGATCCAAGTGGCAGCGAGTAGCACTATCCTGGCTGTTTGTATATTGCCAGAGCCAGCAGATTAATCTGACTGAATGGGTTGCTGCCATACAGTGCCCTGAATAGGTCTGTGTAGCCCGGAGCGGATCTATCTAGCCCGGAGCGGAGCTGTGTAGGCCGGAGCGGAGCTGTCTAGCCCGGAGCGGAGCTGTCTAGCCCGGAGCGGAGCTGTCTAGCCCGGAGAGGAGCTGTCTAGCCCGGAGAGGAGCTGTGTAGCCCGGAGCGGAGCTGTGTAGCCCGGAGCGGAGCTGTGTAGCCCGGAGCGGATCTGTGTAGCCCGGAGCGGAGCTGTGTAGCCCGGAGCGGAGCTGTGTAGCCCGGAGCGGAGCTGTGTAGCCCGGAGCGGAGCTGTGTAGCCCGGAGCGGATCTGTGTAGCCCGGAGCGGAGCTGTGTAGCCCGGAGCGGAGCTGTGTAGCCCGGAGCGGAGCTGTGTAGCCCGGAGCGGAGCTGTGTAGCCCGGAGCGGAGCTGTGTAGCTCTAACAGCCAATACAAAATAGCTCTGAGATTAATAAAACATACAGGCATGGCTTGGTAGCAACTGATTACATGTAGCAGGGGTTATGTAATCACAGTACAGAAATGAACTAATCAGCAAGGATTACTCACAGACATTTGTAACCGGGATTAGTAACGTTCTTACAAACAGCTGATCATATTTGGGGATACTTAATCTAGCATCATGAACATCTGACAAAATGTTGTCAGCATTGTTGTCATTGGAACCATGAGACTTTCCACGTGCCCGGAGAAGCTTGTGTCCAGCTTGACATCTATTGCAACCTGAGGGAAGTGGGTTGCTTCTCAAGTATTAAACTGGTTGAACTAATAGATGAGTTCCAAAACATGAACAACTGGTCCACTGGTCAATAAAACAGTATTTGTCTTTCTCCTTTGTAGCAGTGTTTTTCTCTCTCCTTTGTGTTCCCAGATAAGCAGTAAGGAAAATGCTTTAGAGATGTGCAAAATTTCACAATACAACAATAGGGAGAAAAAAAGCGACCACTGCGTGTTAGGATACAAGACACAGATATCTGGTTGGTATGGTGGTTGATTGGTGATAATGTCACGAACAGGTATTCAGTTTGACATAAATAGTACTCAGGCCCTAATGACTCCATAAATAGTTTGAATTGCACATGTCAGTGGTTAACAATTTTAATATTTCACCCATCATGAGGCATTTGTATTTCCATTGTTTTAGGTGGTATTTGAGTGATCTCATTATCACATTTATCTATGGATGAAAAAATATCCATCCGAAAGTAAATGGTTGATTTGCTAACTTTGCAAATAAGGTACTCACTAATATTATCCAAAATGTTTTCAATGTTTCTTTGCTAAAGTTAGCAATGTAATTGCAATCAGTAACAGTTTACAGTTTTCAAGTAATTCTTCTAACAATGCCTAGAGGCTAATTGTCTTATTTGATTGCATGCCGGGACTTTATTTAGACATAAATGGAGCTACTTGCCACTGAACACCCAAAGCTAAGTACCATCTCATTGTAGTTGTTGTAATTTCTACATTAAGGAGAACTATCGACTTCAGGTAAAGACAGCAGAGTTTGAGAATCTGCTTCAGACGTAAATGTCAGACAAGGATTATGTTACTGTATAAACAGAAAAAACTGCATGTGTGCCACCAGGGAGAAACGATAGTGCCGTTAGCCCCCTGGCCATCTCCTGCAGCCAGACAAGAACTTCCTCTTGGTCACCGGGAAGAAATGCCACTGACCAGCTAAACCTGGGTCGCTGTTAGAGCCGACTGAGATTTTAAATTGGTTGTCCCCACTGGAGTCAGAATTAAGGCACGAGCTGTTTTCAGAGGGGAATGATCAGCAGGCATTTTCTACCAGTGGCCTGGGAAAACAAAACTCTTGTCATTGGTGACTGCATCAGCCAGCAATCATACAATACCAGGGAGCAGAGCCATCGACGTTGCTGCAGATCTGGTGTTGGTGCTGGCAAAGTCTAAACTGGCAAGTACAGAGAGTACAGAGATATTGTTATTCACGTTGGCACCAACAACGTTAGGAGGAAACAGTCAGAGGTTACGATGAAGAACATAGCATCAGCGTGTAAACTAGCTAGAAAGTGTCGGCATCGAGTAATTGTCTCTGGCCCCCTCCATCTATGAGTAGTGACAAGCTCTATAGCAGCCTAGCACAATTCTAACGCTGGCTGAGTTCAGCCAGTCGCACACGCTTAAAACATAGTTTTCATAGCTACAATTTACAGGCCCTCTGGGCCATATACTATGTTCCTCAGTGAGTGTCCAGAATTCGTGTCTAACCTTGTAGTCATGGCGGATAATGTTCAAATTTTAGTGATTTCATTATACAGTGGTCTGCAAAAGTTTGGGCAACCTTGCTAATTTCCTTGATTTTCCTTCATAAATCGTTGGTCCTTAGGATGAAAAAAATCTGTTAAATATATCATATAGGAGACAAACACAGTGATATTTGAGAAGTGAAACGAAGTTTATACCATTTACAGGAAGTGTGCAATAATTTTTCGAACAAAATTAGGCATGTGCATAAATTTGGGCACTGTTGTCATTTTACTGATTTCAAAATCTTTAGAACCAATTACTGGAACTCAAAATTGGTTTGGGAAGCTCAGTGACCCTTGACCTACATACACAGGTGAACCCAATTATGAGAGAGTATTTAAGGGGGGGCAATTGTAAGTTTCCCTCCTCTGTGAATCTTC